>OZ018318.1:131807148-131930703 GCA_963969495.1 Ceratothoa steindachneri | reverse complement strand
GAAAGATAGTACCTCAGAAGACTAAGTTAGTCCATACCGAGTAGGTACTCATTTAATATTGGTATCGTAGAGAGAGAGAGAGAGAGAGAGAGAGGAGAGAGAGAGAGAGAGTAACAAGGAGTAACAAGGAAAGTTAGTACCCTAGGAGACCTTACGGTCCATTCAAAGAGGGTACCTTTAGGCTAGCAATCGAGCGGGCACATGGCTGCTCAATTGGTTTGCGTCCATAAACGGCCACTTTTCAAGACTTTTGTCTAGTCTTGACTTGAACTGGTCAACAGATTCACTGTTGACAACTTCCACTGGAAGTGCGTTCCACATACCGCAGATACTGTAAGTAAAAAAATTTCCACACAGATTGCGGTTGTAACGCTTCAGTTCAAGTTTGAAGCCGTGATTGCGCGTTCTGTTCTCACTCAGTGTGAAAATATCCCGGTAGTCAACATTGTCGAACCTTCGAAGTATTTTGAAAACTTCGATGAGCTGACCACGCTCTCTACGGGTTTCCAGCGAGAACAGATCTAATTCCCTTAGTCTATCCTCATAACTTTTATGTCGGATAGAGGGAATCAGCTTGGTTGCCCTGGCTTGTACGCGTTCCAATCTCGCGATGTCCTTTCGCAATGAAGGACTCCAAAATTGTACGGCATACTCCAGGTGCGGTCGGACAAGTGAGTTGTACAGGCACAGTACAATCTCCTGGTTCCGATAACCAAACTGGCGCTTAATATAGCCTAGCATCCTTTGGGCCTTTTTCTCCGCCTCAATGCACTGTTTCGAGAACTTGAGGTCACTAGTGATTGTTACACCCAAGTCCTTCTCAATGTCGGTGGATTTCATAGCAGTGCCCTTAAGGATATACTGAGATTGGGGGTTTCTGTGGCCGATATGCATCACTTTGCATTTCCCCACGTTAAAAGGCATTTGCCACGTGTCCGACCACTCCCCAATTTTCCCAAGATCTTCCTGCAGGCGGGCAGTATTTCCATCCTTTGCAACGTTCATACCAAGCTTGGTATCGTCGGCAAATTTGGAAATCTTGGCAACCATGTCACCGTCCATGTCATTGACGTAGATGATGAATAGTAGTGGTCCCAGGACAGAACCTTGAGGCACCCCGCTAGTAACGGGCACCCACTCAGAAGACTGTCCATTTACCACCACCCGTTGCCGTCTGCCACTTAGCCAGTTCTCGATCCAGCCGGCTACCTTTCCGTCTATGCCAAGCGCTCGCACTTTCCGGAGAAGGCGGCGGTGTGGTACCTTATCAAAGGCTTTCTGAAAGTCTAGGTAGACCACATCCACCGCCTTGTCCCGATCGTGCTCACTGAAAACGAAGTGGAAGAATTCCACAAGGTTCGTCAGGCATGACCGTTGCCTTCGGAAGCCGTGCTGGGAACTCCTCAGTAGCAGGTTTGACTCTAAATACGACGTCACTTTGTCCACCATGATGCTTTCCATGAGTTTACCGACTATCGAAGTCAGACTGATAGGTCGGTAGTTCGACGGTTGGTTACGGTCTCCTTTCTTGACGATAGGAGTCACCTCCGCCTCACGCCAGTCTCTAGGAACGCATCCGGTCCGGATTGACATGTTAAAGATAGCGCACAGATGTCGTGATACTTCATCGCACACTTCCTTCAACACTTTAGGTAGAAACCTGTCCGGTCCAGGGGACTTATTCGTCTTTAGGTCAGCGATCTTTTTCTGTATTTCTCCTTCGGTGAAGTCCATTGCCTCCAGCTTTTCCCCCGAGTAGGAATCCGTCGGCTGGGGAATGGGACCACACTCTTCAGTAAACACTGAAGAGAAGTAGTCGTTGAGGAGGTTGGCATTTTCTGCATCTGAATGCTTTAATGTCCCCTCCTCGTTACTCAAAGGGCCAATCGTTCGACGGATTGGTTTACGGCTGTTCACATATCCAAAAAACTCCTTGGGATTCTCTTTACAGAGTCTCGCCACTCGGAGTTCCTCAGACCGCTTAGCCGCCCTTATGCTGGACTTCACTCTCCTGGCTAGCCTCCGGTATTCGTCAAAGTCAGCCGAGATCTTCGATTGCCGGTACACATTTCTCTTCTCCCTAAGCAGTTGGCCGATTTCTCGATTAAACCACTTTGGTTGAACAGAAGACCAACGGGGGCATTTCAGAGGGATAAAACGCGATTGAAGACTCATGAATGTGGTTTTGAAACTGTTCCAAAAGTCTTCAACAGCATCGCACTCCTCTAGCCTCGCGTCAGTCAGTCCCGCGCGTAGACCTGCAAAGTCTGCTCTTCTCAAATCCAGTTTCCTTGATTTACTAGTTGCAGGCTCTGCCTTGGGGACTTTGACTACAAATCTAATTAGTCGGTGGTCACTGCCACCGAGCTCTTCGCCTACAGAGGTGTCCTCAACGATGTCATCCTCAGAGGTGAAAACCAAGTCGAGGATATTGTCTCCTCTCGTTGGCTCTCTCACCCATTGAGTGAGGAACTCGTTGTTCGTGAACTCCAGGAGTAGTGCGTTCTCGCCACAGGGGTTCTCTGGTTTCCCAGTCAACTTGTGTGTTGAAATCACCCATGACGATACACACTGTCTTCGACAAGTTCTCCTAGTAGCTGGTACAGATCTCTGTCTTTTTCAACGAGTTGGGCAGGAGGTCTATAAAGCACCAGGGTCCTGTATTTGGCAGGACCTATCTCTAGGTCAACACCTAGTAGTTCATGGTCGGATACGATGTTACAATCCGTCGAGTTGAGAGTATCCTTGACATACAACATCACACCGACACCCTCTCTGTCTGGCCCATCTTTCAGGAAGAGCTGGTAACCGGGAATCGTGAATTCACCTTCAAAATCTCGGCTTGAGGTTTTTATCCACGACTCCGTTATGGCCACCATCTCAGGTTCCTCTGTTGCCACGAGGCCACGGAGCTCAAGAAACCTGTTCCTGATTGACCTCGCATTGAACAGAGTGTAGGATTCCCTACGCCCTTCCGTTTCCCGGCTTCTCTGTTTTCGTGGTCGCAGCCTTTTTGACGACCTGCGAGAAGGTCGTTTCAGAAATGAGAGAGAGAGGGAGAGAAAAAAAGAAAAGAAAATTGTGTTCCCGGGAGAAGAAAGACTTCAAAAGATCTAGCGAACAATAGCGAGGAGGAGTTACTGTGTTGGAAATTGCCAAATTACAGACTTGGCATGCGAGAAAGCATGCGCCCCCTTCCCCCAACCGCGAGTATGGAAAAGTGAAGATGGACTTATGGCCATAAAATAGCTCAGCTTAGCCGAATTGAAATACCGATTTTATCGAAGTGGTTAGTGGCCGGAATGGAGTCCGATTCGGGGGCACTTATCGGTGGCTCCCATGCGCTAGAGATACCCGTGGTTCGGATCCCACGTTAATCAGTAGGTCCCCACTGAGAAATAAAGGCATCTTAATTGAGTTATTGATCGGTGGTAAATCTTTTCCATTAGGAAAAACGACAACAATAGTTAGCGATAGTCAATTCTTTAAAACAGGGGGGCGAAAAACAACGCGCGTCAACTTATGCTTCAGCCCATTGGAACAAGAGATCAATCATTATTTCTTCAAACAACAACAAAACAAAATAAACTAAAAAGCACAAAGCGAAATACTTTTAGAATTTTAACTCACAAACGGACGTGCATTAAATCCCTTACCGCAGCCCCCCCCCCCCCGATACCTGTGACCAAAGAAAACCACAGGAGTAAAGACTTTAAACAAAACTATTAACAAACAAAGGTCGCAAACGCTCGAAATAATAAGAATAATATTATTTTTATACGGATTTCTCAAATGTCATCTCTGAGTCCTGAGAGCAATGAACAAGTAGCTACCATTTATTCAGGCTGACGTTGAAAATTATATTCAAATAAAATTTTCACCGTGAATAGTTACTACTACTACTAGTGATACAAAATCGCCCTAAAAACAACTATGTTTCATACAAAACACTCGACGTAAAAACAAAGGGCAAACAGTAAAAGACTGAAAATGAAAGCATCCAAGGAGAAGCAATGCGCCCAACACAAGCTAAGGGGTAAAGCAAGAGCGAGACGGGGAGAAAAGTGGGTTTAATCGGGCGCAAGGGAGAGAGAGGGAGGTGGGGGGGAGGTGGATGGGGTGAAGGGAGGTATATTCAAGAACGAAAGCCTGATCGCACATTACCACACTCATCAGCCGAGGTGCCTAAAAAGCGCTCCGGAACTTCCCCATTCTTCAATCGAAAACGCGGCGAGGAAAAGCCTGTACGGGGGAAAACGGGAAACTATGTAGCATAACCGATATCCAAAGGGGTGGAGGGTGGAAGCCCAAACCACGTAACCATTTACCAATACTCGAGACACAATCAACAAAATGCTGATAATCAAGCAACAATCATTCCCACTCTCCCAAACACATATTCAGGCAAAATAAGATATATCAAATAAATAGGGGAAAAATAACATATGGGGTGCTAGGATCTAACTGGAGATACAATGGTTATTACGGTATAAAGCAACATGCGAGGGCATTTAGTGTGAAGAGAAATAGAAATCACCGGCTGGGCACAGTGGCTCGATGGTAGGCGGAGATTCAGCCCAAGATGCCGTGTACTTCCAGGAGCAAATTTTTGATCTAACCTCCCTGTCCCATTCAGTTATTTTGGACTCAAGTGGGCGGAGTTTCTGCTAGATACCAACTACTTTCCCAACCAAATCATAAAATAATCGTCCTCCAACTCTATAACTCCTAATCTAAAAAATTGGGAGCAAAAACGTCTTGCAAAAAAACGTTCACACCTGTTTGCGGGAAATCTGAAGAGTCATTTGACAGAAGTGTAAAATGCACACATGACAACTGCATTATTTCAACATGTGCAACAATAGTGATGTATGAAAGGCCCTCAACGCCACTTACACGTGCAAATATCCGCTTCCCCTTGCACGAACGTGCCAAAATTACTACTGTTTACCACAGAACAGCGAAAACCAAACAACAGACGAACATGAAATTGGAGCATTCCATTAACGCATACCCGCACATATACAGCTTTTAAGACCCCTTGCCAGATCATGCTTGTCCCAATGAGCCCGGGACACACATTTTCCAAGGTGGACACGACCACCTCCATTCACGCGGGATTTATCGGAATCCGACGAAGGGGGGGGGGGGGAGAAGGAGGGGCGTATTACTTCCGGAAACGGGTTCGTAAAAAACACTCAACCTCCTCTTACAGCCTTACAACAAAGAGCGAGCATTCAACAAAAATAACTACTTACCTAGTACAAAAGAAAACAGGTATTCATAAATACGAACTTATTCGTACAACGGTCTTTTTCATTTAAAACACTACTCTGGCATCTGTCGCCAAGGGCAAGGCACTGGACACTACTAAGTTATTCATACAAGAACACATGCAGTGAGTGAGCACAAGGAACCAGGAGAGGACATGAGATAGAAAGGAGAATACGAATGAGTATAACGAAGATAACAAGTACAAGTACTGATCCAGAACACTTTCAACCTTAAATGGTGGGGCCATATTTCAAACCTAATACGCGTTCGCATTAACGAACACATTTTCAAGGTATGAGCCGCGAGGAGGAGGGGGGGCGGGAAATTAGAAAAAGATGCGCTCAAACATGATAACATTCATGGGCCACATTAAAAAAAACAAGAAAAACAACAGAAAATGAAAGAAAACCAATTTAGGAATGTAACAAAAACACAAATAAAAATCGATCAGGAGACTTGAATCTTAAAATAAAAATCGATTATGCCACAGTCGTGAGAACATGAACCCATCCCCGAATACAAAGGACAACAGTAGCGACCCCGGGACAGGTAACATGGGTAAGAATGTGCCTGATAGTTTAGAGCCAAGCAGTCGTCAAAATAAGGTTCAGAGGTGCGCTCTATCCTGCGAGTGTATCCGATTTAGAGAGGACAGAAAACAACCTGAGGCCGTCGAAGCATTAGGTAGAACGTCTCCGAGAAAAGTCGTAGCTAAAGGGCAAGCAACTTTAGATTCCCGACGCGTTGACTCTTTACCATCTCCTTCGCCATGCAGTCAGAAGGGAGGACGTGATTCGTGGCATGTAGTTAGAGTGGGGAGTGGGAAAAGGCAAAAGTGCTGATACGGTCATCCAGGCCTTGCAGCATACTTGGCTCCTTCATCAGTGCTTATTTTCTTCCAGGAAGCGGGAAGAAAATTAATGTCGCTGTCCGGGTTCGCAGTAGGCGTGGCGTCACGGATACCGCGAAACAAGGGAGGGAGGGAGGGAGATTTAAATAACACTAGGCACACGCGAAAACTTGACTGTGTACATCGTAAAACGAGCAGCATCTCCCCAGCATGGAAAAAGAGGCTCTCTACAGGTGATGTGAGGAAGGCACCGGTTGACAAACGGACTCCCGTATGGTGGATCGAGTTCACCTTTCACAATTCACTCTTGGGAACGCAGTATAGATTGAAGCGAACAAAGGAAAAGGTAAAGAATTAGCCCTATCATCCCCAGGTGTTGAACGGCACGGAACGAATAATGTCCATGGAGCGGGTAAGAGAAACGCTATTGTTGTGAATATGCGCCTCCCAAGAGCAAGGAAACGGTGCGACTCTACCACATCCAAGCGCGTCACATTTAGGAACCTTCAGTTGTAGCCAAAGAAAACCGAAACTCCTGCGCTTCGTCATAGGTGCGGATCAGAGGTTATTGGAATAGACACTCCCAGGTCGCCGTTTGGGATGTAGTAAGAGAGAGAAAAGGATCATCTAGTTAGAGCGTAGCGAGAAAATATTCCAATCTGTACACGGAATCGACGCTCTAGCAAGAACTCATATCTGAACAGAGTAGCCCCGGGGCCCTCACGAACCGATAGTGTAAATTGCAAAACACCGGACAAGGTTATTTACGAAGAAAGGCCTCGTATATATAATTTACCTTCTGGAGAAGAGCATTCTAAGCTGAATTGGACTTATGAAAGCCTCACTGCGCATGAGACAGATGGCCTCCGCTGCCCAAGAAATAAACTAACCTAACAGTACCAAATCAACTTACAGACAAACAGGAAGTTAGAGAAATTGTTCGGAAACCAATCGGGGAAAAGTAATCTCGCCTCTGCATGTGATAAGCAAGCACGGTAACTATTCAATCATCAACGTGTCGAAGCCTAAGTCGCTCCAATTAATTTTCAGCCTAATGCTAGGCTATATTAAAAACAAAAGCAAATCAACAGAAACACTAAACCAAAAATAAAACAAAAGACAAGTTAACAAAACAAAAGCAAAAGGGATTGAGCACGTTCCGGGACGTCGCGGAAAGCCCCCTCCCACCCATCCCCGGAACAGGAAAATGCAAACAACACCAAAGGAAGTCAAATAAAGTGGAGGCCGCTAGTGTACACCAAGAAATCAAATAGTCCACAAGTCTGTATGTACGAACTCGTCCCGAGTACAAAGACAAGCAGTAGCAACGTACGCGAAGATCTCCCAAACTGGGACATTCAACAAGAATGTGCCGAACAGTCTAAGGGACAAATCAGTTGTCGCATTAGGGTGAAGTGGAGCGTACCATCAAATGGCGGTGCGTCCCACGTGTCACCAATTAGAAGGCGACAGAAAGCGACCTGAAAACGTCGTGGCATTGAGGGGTAGGTTCACGGGGACAGTCTAGGCGCAATGGTACGCAACTTTAAGTTTCCCTCGGCGGTCTCCCATCTTTTTTGGCATGTCAGGCAACCCAGAGAACTGACTTGATTCCTGTGATGTAGTCAGTGTGAGGAAAAGCTAAATATGGTCTGGTCGTGCAGTCAAGGACCCCAACAGAAGATAATCTAGACATCCGCCTTGCTTACGGCGTCACTCACGGATAGCAGAACCAAGGGGTGCGGAGATTCCAATGCCCCTAGTGAACTCAAGGTACTTTCTGAGTCGCTAAAGATAACAATCCGGTCTACGGACGAGGCACCGCGCGTTATCTACCGTAACGAGCGATGTATTGCAACCAGCTTGACGGTGAAGAAAGACGCAGCGCCTGGTAGAGCCCCGCTGACTTAGAACAGAAGGCATACGGCGTGGAATCCGACCCCCTCCTGAACTTGGAGCCATCCATGTGCCCCCAAAAGATGGAACGCAATAGAACCAGCGCTGTGGAAGCTTTGGGAGCAGAGACGTTACGACAAATAGCCAAAGGTGGTATCCTCTAGGATGGCGTCCTTGGCAGAACCAAAGGTGCTCCCTACCCGAGAGCTACACCGAGCTGTTGCAGGAGCTCACTAACACTAAAGAGGAAGGGTGTATGGCATGATGGGCATCTCTCGGAGGGATAGATATCATCGAGATCGGCTTCAGATGCAATGAGAGCCGTTGGCGACTGAAGAAGGCGTAGAAAAACATAATGCAATGTGCAGAACGGAGAAAAGCAAAGCAGTAGCCCTATCAGCACCCCAGCTGCCGAACGTCATGGAACGAAGAATGTTCATGGCGAAAGTAGAATAGATGCTAAGTCTGCGAATATGAACTTCCCAGGTAAAACAAGACAAATAAAAGGAAGCGAATCAACCACTTCGAGGCGAACCACGTCAAGGGACAAGTCCAGGTCGACGTGGAGCCATGAATGGCGGTAAAAGTGCATTAGATTGGCAAAGGAAGAAACCGAAACTTGTAGGGTTCGGAAAGCGAGAGATTTCCCCCAATGCCTGTTGGAGTCTACGCTCCAGTTAACGTATGGGCAGCACAAAAAGAGATGAAAAGATCGTCTACGTAGAGCGTAGCGACATCATCTTGCAGCAGCACCAAGGTGATATCGTTGATGCTCGGGGCAAAGAGTTTGACACTAAGGATATCTCACTGCTCCATTGGGCCGGAGGGTACTCCCCGTACCCATACCCGGAATCGACCATCCGACAGAAATTGAGAAATAAAGATTATGAGGTGTTCCCTCGCCCTCATCGTAGGAAGAGTCTCCATGATACCGTATCGCCATGCGGTATCATAAGCCTTCTCCAGTTTGAAAAATACCGTAGCGTAGTGCTGTTTACGAAGGAAGATCTTTTGATAATAGTGATGCGCTCATCGTTCTTACAAGATCTTCACCGATTTGGCGGCATGGTAGGGGGCGTAATCCTGCACGAAAATTGTAGATTAGGCTCCGGAAACTGGAACGCAGAAGGAACAAAGAATGCTGTCGCAGCAATTCCTTGTACACTTGCAATGAACGAACATCCTGCCATCGTTTCCCAATAAAATGTACTTAGACTCGTCAGTGAAGTCGACTCGACTCCATTGGTCATCCGTATATGTAACGTGCTCACGATCAATTGCTTGATCGTGAAAATGAGAATTATCTTCCTCAACCCGACGATACACAATCTATCTGGCAACATTGATGGCCAATTAAGAAAATGCTGCAGCCGTCTCGAAACGGTCCTTCTTCACGATTTGGATAATGGGTCGGTCTTTCCTTGGGTTACCGGTTGATGTACCAGCCTTACATAAACCTCTGTCCTAAGTTGATAGAATATTATCGAATACACTTTTTGAACGCTTAACAATCTCTGCAATGGCCCCAATTGAAAGACCATCTTGGTGGAGGAACTTTACAATCAGCTTAGGAACAGATAAATGCGTGATATATTTATTAAGCCTGGACGACAGCTGGCAAGAGAATGACGCACACGAGATTGAACTGCAGCAATGTCATTTTCTACATGAAACCTAAGCATCCTTATCATTTTGGACAATTCAATTTTTCTAGTCAATTGCTTTTATCTGCTGACAATTTCTGTTTTACGCTCAAAATTTGCCTATCCTTTACTCATAGGTAACCGTACACCAATTTCGGAAACTTTGGATTTCTCGGGCAAAAGTGAAAGATGTTGTGATAGAATTCAATGCTTTCTGATCTTTTGGGACGGTAGTGTACATATAGAGTGTATGTTATGGAAGAGGTTTCACCATCGATTCGTACTCTGACACCTATCTGGATAAAGCTTGGGGCAAACTGGAACCCGTAAAACGAAGACACGAAAAATAGGGAGGAGAGCTATGCTTTAACGCGGGATCCGAACCGGGGTATCTTCCAGCATATGGCAGCCTCTGTGAAGGCAACCCGAAACGAGAGTCCATCCGACAACGTGCCACATCCGATGTGGCTTAACCTCGCTATAATCAGAAACAGTATTTCCAGTCGGCTAAAATCGGTTTTACGGAACAGGGAAATGGCGACAAACGGAAATGAAGGAGCAGCTGGAATGAAGAAAAGAGAGAGAGAGAGAGAAGCAGGGAGTAAATGTGGAGTTACCTTGAGAGAGGAAGACGTTGGCTTGCGGCTGCTGATAACCGTCCTCGTTGGTTTCCTGGTAGCGGAGCGAAGACGGATTTTCCGAAGACCGAGAGGACCCCACCCCTCGTCGCTGGGAGGTCAGCAGGGGGTGATGATGAGAAGGACCTCTGGGAGGGACCTCGGGGGGAGCTGGGTCAGGGGGTGTTCCGGCTAAAAAAAGACCAAAAAAACTAATATATTGTATTTCTATAACTAAATTTTCGTTCATGGTGTGTGTGTGTGTGTGTGTGAAGTTGGAAATGTATGTAAATATATTAGTCCAACTCATTCAACCTGAACATACAAAAAAGGGTGCAAAGCTGGACAGCACCTTACATAGCAAACACTTTGGTCAACAAACTACCAGCATGTGCACATGCATCACCCTAGAGGTGGCTACCACCTCTTAAGATGCCAAATCAATTTCTCCACCGAAATGCCCCCCCCAACCCCCTCCCCAAACCCCGAGATTCCATCTAAATTTCGCTAGTACACAATTTTCTCACTCTTCTGATAGACAGACACACCACTTCCAAGTTAGGGAAGAGCTTTCGATGCTACGCCATTCCCCTTTTCCTTCAACCCGCTCCTGGTACCCAACCCTGTCTCACACACAATACACATCACCCAAGTCCATAAAACGTCTAATAGAGGGGAGAGAACGACTTAATAATAATAAACGCGCTAAAACACCCGAAGCGTGTGGGCGGCTTTTGTTTTTTTTAATGGCACCTTTTCTTCTCTAATAACGTGTGTCAACGCGCTTAATAATGAGGCCTCCATGACGTAAACGCATAACCAGGCGTCCCGCGAGACTCATTACGGACAGGGGAGGAAGGCTCCTTTCCTTGGGTTTGGGCACTTAGAGCCTATAAGCAAATTTGGGTGGCAACGAGGAGTTAAAGTTGTTCGGCCAAATGATCTCTTGACGTCAGTGGTAATGGTAAATATTAGGAAGGTGGCGAGGAAAGGGAGGACAATAGACGTATGAACAACTGAAATAATTCGATAGTTAAAATATGGTGGAAATAGAACAACCTCTTCCCCCAATTTAATTATGTTACGTGAACTAAAGAGCTGCTCTTGCTACTGTGCCTGGTCATTTTTCACCTGAGCCAAGAAAAATTAGGGGGAATCGGTCAGGAATCTTAACTTTAAAGGACGATTTAAAAAATTAAACTTTATAAAGCTCATTCCTGGCACTTTAGTATGAAGAGACTTTGCCATTTTCAGTTAAGGAAATTTAGGGCTAGATTTGATTTAGCGATGTGAAATATTCTACGATCGAAAGCTATTTTCTTTGAAAGAGAAAAAGCTTTCATTACTCGTGGGACCAACATAGGGTAAAGCAGTAGAGATTGCGAGCAATCTTTTTAGCAATAGAATAACCGTCTAGTGATAGAGGTAAACATTTGTTTTTTTTTAAGATCGTCTATGCTGGCGACGGCCTTCATGTGCATAATGGCAGTCTAATCGTTAAGTTATATTAAAAAAAAACCCAAAACACTGAATACAGCAAGCAAGAAATATTAGACAAAAAACAAACAATCCAAAATAAAGAGCAACTCCTCCCCTACACAAAAAAACCTAAGAAAGAGCACGCTCCACCGTTGAAGGGAGGCCTCAAATAATTCACGAAAGTCGGATCTATGAGGTGTAGCAAGATCAAGGGGGCAGAACCGCCCCTTAATCCCATGAAGGGTTTAGCTTGGTTCACTTGCCCCCATCGGGGGCGAGAAGCGAGGCTGCGCGTCCTCTGCCTCAGCCAGTGGTAAGGAGGGAGGGACTCCAGAACCCGTAGCAATAGAAGAGGGAACTCCATTTACACTAAAGATTCTTGGAGAGACCCCTGGGCGGAGGGAAAACCCATTTACCAATGGGGAGTGGTGAGAGGGAAGCCCCTCGAGAGATCAGAGGCGTGTCGTCACCGTCATCCCCCAACCCAATACTGTCCTCGAAGAGGTCGGGGTCACCATACCGGACATCCAATAGTGGAGAAAGGCTCATCAGTAGTGGAAAGGGTGCATAAAGGGAGCGGGGGAATGCATCATCTTCCCTAGACCTGTATCAGGAGTAGAGATCCACTCAGTGGTCGAGTCCTTCCTTGCGGACAGTCGGGCGTGGAGTACTTGCTGCTGCTCCTCCAGATACAAAGTGAACCACGCTACTAGTTTGGTAGGAAGTGTTAGGATTTCTCGGTTCTCTGTGAATCAATTTTGATGAAACTTTTCCGAGCAAGTCGGCGGCACAATATGGCAACATTAATGTTGTTTTCATTGGGCTGTCTTACGTTCTTCAATTTTTATTTCAGATTCGTCGTTTTTTGTGTGAACCCTACTAAGAGCATCTATGCTTTTTAAGAATGGAACGTTGCAAAGGCCTCAACGACGAAGAAGTTAGATCGCCATGTGAACACGGTAGGACGATTTGTGTGGGAACCTTCGCTAAGGAAGAAGCGATCCGATTGTGGGACCTCTAAGACTGTGACAGATTGGCATTTGAGGAATATTGGCCGCCAGTTACGTGAGAAACCCGGACAAACAGCAGTCATTTTTAGTGCCGTATCCTATGGACCATGGCCTCTGTGCGAGCTCCCCTTAAACTGGGTCATTTAACGCCCCGTCACAAGACTGAGGCTTCAATGGGCCGGGAAGTACATAACGTTAGACATGAGCTGCGTTCTCTTCACAGACGAGACTAGGATGACCCTTGACAGACCCTGCTGTTGCGACGTCAAAAGCAAAGAGGAGGAGTCATGTTGTGGGCAGGTATTGTTGGACTTTTTCATGGATGATAACGTTCCATCCCAGTTTGCCAGGTTTACCCAAGCGTTCCTAGGTTTTTATGGCATACAATGTGACAAGTTCATGGTGTGGCGGCCAGCCTCTCTGGATCCCAACCCAATCGAAAACTTGTGGTCCATCATTAAACAAGATGCGAATTTTACTGCATCAAAGTTGCAGTAAAACCTGCTACTATTAAGAAATTAACAGATTCAATGAATAATGGCTTTTTGAAGACATCCGTCAAAAAATTCAAGGATGTAACGCTGCATAATGACAACATAACATTAGTGTTGTCATATTGTGCAGACCAGCTTATTGAAGGGATGAGACATGGTAGGGGGGACGCGTTAGGGGCCTGGAAGCCAGTCTTACATTTTATTTTGAAAAGGGTATTTAAAAATTAAACCAACCTATTTTAAAGGGAACTTAAAATTAGAGCCACTGGCTAAGAAGGATTTAAAACAAATTAAAGCCACTGGTTATGGAGATTTCAAAACAAAAAGTACGTCTTAGGTTGAGGGAAATTAAAACTTATATATTTTAAAGAAGAATTTAAACGGAGCCAATGGATATGAGGGACTTGAAAATTAAACCCCCGAATTTTAAAGGTTGATTAGAAAATTAAACTAATTTGTTATGAGCGATTTAAAAAATAAAGGACGGATTAATTAAAATCTAGGGATAAAATCTGAGGTATTAAAAAAAAAATAAAAGTAGAGATTAGGAAGGGGTGAAATTTAAACAGCCAAATTTAAGTGTAGTAAGATTTCAAACTTAAAAAGCCTCCGTCGAAAGTGACCTCCCCCTTCGCCTACCGTTGTCAAGGGCGACCATATGCGCCCTCAGGGAATTGTTGATGTCACTCTCGGCGTAGGTCGTGTCCGAGTTGTTATCCGACGAAGACATCGACGAGCCAGGGCCCATGGGGGGCCCTCCCCCGAACCGCCTCCCGACCGGGGGGTGCCCCCCACTCCTCTTGGCTCCCTTCATGACCGGGGATTCGTACTCCCCCGCCGGGTTAGCCCCATAAGGGAGGTGGTCCCGGCCGGTCACCGAGATTACGTCCTGGTAGTAGTTGGGCGGGATCGGGTCGGCCCCACGCGGGGCGGGGGAGTGCTTCTGGTGGTGGTCCAGGGGAGCGCCCTTGTCATGACGGGGCCCGTCCATGTCCACCGGGGACGTCACTGCCGCTAGGTCCAAAGGGGAAACTCTAGATCGCCCCGTGCCGCGTTCACCTGAGGAAAAACAAGGATATAATCCAACGATGGAATAAAAACAAACCGATATTGGACTACACCAAGGACAGAGACTAATCCATGGACTGGGAGGAGGGGTAGAAGAACGGGACCAACACACTGAGTGGAAACCCCATCCCCCATGTTTTGGGGGTCGAGTCTACCAGTGGCATCTGTTTGTGAATTACTTTAGGAAGCCAAAACCAACGAGTAACCAAATCCAGGAAAATGTGTAAGGAGAGGCTCGTAAAGGAAAGGGTGAAGTTGGGGGAAGTAAAATGCGAATCAGAGTCGTATGGAAAGGAGGAATTTGTTCGTATTAGGAAGTGCCTTTGC
The DNA here is from genome assembly GCA_963969495.1 of Ceratothoa steindachneri. Lineage (NCBI taxonomy): Eukaryota > Metazoa > Arthropoda > Malacostraca > Isopoda > Cymothoidae > Ceratothoa > Ceratothoa steindachneri. The sequence continues at coordinate 131,916,045 of OZ018318.1, read as the reverse complement.
TCGATGGGGTCAAGAATCTGTTCTCTGGACCCCGGCACTCTAGTCCGCCGTCTCTATCAGCAGTTTTCTCTATTTATGTTTAGCCCTATTTCCCCCCCCCCCCCAAAAAAAAACCTTTTCAGGAGGAAAATTCTTCGGTTTGATTATATTATTATTATTCAAGGAAAAGTTCCCAGTGGCGATCACCAACAAGGGCCTGGCCACATAAAAAAAATAAACAGCCTATCATTAGTCAAATTAAAAAAATAAATAAAAATAAAGGGAGATAAGGCATGCCCTGGCATCGAAGGGGGGAGGAGATCCGCCCCTGCGTCTGAGCACTCGCCCAGCACCTATGTAGAATGTAAGAGGCCAACCTCCTCCCCCAAAATGTAAAACACCACAGGTGACTGTGTACGAACTCGTTCCATGTACAAGGGGCAGGTAGTATCGACCCCACCCGTCCCGGTACCAGTGACGCGAGCGAATAACCCCCAGAAGACATTCGGCAAAAATGTGACGGACAGTCTAGGGGAGGGGGGTAACGCAGTCGGCACAGTAAGGTTGAGGGATGCGCGCCATCAAATGGCGCTGCGGCCTGCGGGTGAGTCCGATTCGGAGACTGACAGAAAAAAAAACTCATGGTCAAGGAATTGTAGGGTAGGTCCACGGAAAAATGAGCGCCATACAATGCAACTTCCGGATCCCGTAGGCCGTTTCCCATAGTTTTACCAGGCAACTCTAAGGGCTGACCTGATTCCTGCTATGTAGTCATAGTGGCGCAGAGTGAAACGCTTGTCTGGTCACCCTGTCCTCATATACTCTTTGGAGCCCTCAATTCCCAAATGTCCAGGAACTTCGCCAAAGATAATCTTGACATTCGCTGGATCGCAGCAACAGTGGCATCACGGATACCGTGGACCAGGGAGTAAGGAGATTCCAAGCCCTCGAGAGTACTGAGGGCGCTTTGTGTATAGCTAAAGATCACAATCTGGTCTCCGAAACGGGCACGAGGCATTATCCCCGTACCGAGTGGTGTATTTCAACTAGCTCGGACGACAGAGGGGATACGGGATGGAAACCGACCCACTCTTCAGATTTATGCCAACGGTTTACACTGGTAAAGTTCCACCGTGACACGAAGTGTGCTGCCAAAAAGCCCAACGCAATATTTTCAAATACCCGATCAGGAGAAACGGCATCGGCAACCGTGCCACGACTCGGCGGAATTTCCCCGCGTCGAAGGCGGCTGACGGTGGAATGCACGCAGAAATAACAGTATACCTCTTGTCCAGGTGTAGCTACACTGACACAGCCTGAAAGGAGGTATTTATAGTAAAGGGAAGAACGGAGACATCTTCCTGCCGACCACGATCATCTGGTACTGGTGGGGTGGCAAAACCCTTATATCCAGGGAGTGTAAGTAGGGGGAACGCACCCATCATAGTTTGCTGCATTAAGATAGCTAACTGTCCTCCCAATTGGACCAGTGTCCAATGCAATTCATTGAAAGACTATGTACTCCAGGCCTAGCTGGGAGATGCAGAGGGCTCTCATCGAGGGGAAGAGCCTCACAGGAATGGCCGTATGCTTCCCAGAGGAAGGACGTGGCAATTTCGCCTAACGGAAAACGGTCACACAAGGGAAGAGGGGGAGCCCTAGTTTTAGTTGAGACTGCGGGTGAACGCTTTCTGCTGCAAGATTTAACATAGGACGCCACATTGCTGCAAGGAAGCAGGAGGCAGCTCTCCTCAATTGACAGACTTGGCCATACACAATAAGGACATCGTGTACGATCTTGGATCAAGTTACAGACTTTGAGTAAACCCGAATTTGCACGTCTATACGAGCAATTCATATTCATATAGGTAGTAGCACTTCTGCGACAGTGGCACGAATGCCTTCACACGGTAGCGATATCAACCGGCACGCACCGAATCAGGGATGACACGATCGAACGTGACGAAGAGTGTAGAGGTGTAGCTCGATTCCCCTCTCCCCTCTGTGTTCTCATCGCATATGGTCTAGAAGTGAAGTCGTCCAAGGGCGACTGCAGAGGAGGGTTTGAGGGGAAAGCCGCCTTACCCGTAGACATAGGAGATGGGAAAACTCCCTCTTCGCTGAGATACTTGGAAGGGTCCCTAAGAAAGCACAAAGGGTGGGGGGTGGGGGACACCTCGATCACAGAGGTGGAGTTGTAAAGACAAATGCTTGGATTGTAGCCCCTCTACCGATCAGAGTGGTGTTGTATATAGAATTCTTGGACGAGGTTTCACCGATAGGAACATAATGTGAAATTTTGAGAGTTTACCAACGCAGACGGAAAATCCAACTATTATGACCAATGAGAAAAAAAGGGGTGTCTAACCACTCCCGCCTATCACATCTTGGGTTCTCGGACTTTTTAGGTATCCTCCATGTGTGGGTTAAGGAATGGTGATCGCACCTCCACAGCGACACACAAAGAACAGATGTTGCCCAGTGAAAGGTGGCTTATAAGAAATCCCCTATGCGGACTGGCACCCAAAATAAACAAGGGAAGTTAAAATGGGGCAGCATTGGTGCCGGGAGGGCATGGAATCTTCCAGATGTCAGCTGCAGTTAACTGCCTACCAACGCGCCACCTATCTCGTCCAGCGTCAGGGAGTTCAATTTCGCATTTTTAAACCCCGGTCCCCCAAGTGCGATTTTCCCCCATGGAAGTACCCCCCCCCCCCATTACCATCATTTCAGGTTGACAAAGCATACTAGTTATTGTTGGTCTTTGCCTCCCAAATATCGTCCTTTCTTTTCACTCTATCTTCCTCAGTATCACTCTGCTCCATCAGTTGGAATTACACTTCACGGGCAGAAATCTATATCCAGCGCATTTGACAATTGTTAATACCATTATAATCATTATTATTATTATTGTAGCGTTGGTTCGTCAGTTTAGCTCATTAAATGAATAGCCCTCCCTCAAAAAAACAAGCCAGAATCTGCAATTGAATAATTAATTAATTGACTTTTGATAAAAAATTAACGCATTTTGAAAGAGATGGCTCCTTCATAAACAATACCCTTCCTTAATTCCATTATTTATCGCTGCCATTTTGGAAATTAATTTTCCATTCTCATTATAAATTTAATGAAAATTTTGAATAATTCCGAATTATTAACATAAAAGGAAAGGCGTGTTGTCTTCCCCAAATCTTTTGTTCGCTTTGGTTCTGTTCGGGTGCGCTTTGAACGGTTTATTCTTTTGAAAACTGGGTACAAGTTCCAAATGTTCGGTTGACAAAAAAAGAATAATGTGGCGGGATTGCGAACAAAATAGCTAAAATTGTGGTTAGATTCGCAACAAAGCCTAAACATGTTTCACAAAGGAGATGAGATACCCGTGACATTTGCGTCGTTGTGGCAAAATAGCTGTTCATTATTATTTTCTCTATCTAAATAAGAGGCGTCTCGCAGCGGATCTAAGTCGCGAGAGGAAGAAGATTAAATTTCGTGATGGATAATGTGCGAACTTTAAAAAATGATCGATTCCATATTTTTCACGAGATTCTAAATGTTAGTGCTTCAATTTATATTGACATCCAATTTCTTTGTCTACAAAAATGGGGAGATGGAGACAGGCCAAAAGAGATAAGAAAGGGGGATATGTTAAGGTAGGGGGGGGGGAGCTCCTCAATTGTATCTCCTTCAAAATTGATTACACTTGCTTTACCAACGAACGAGGGCTGTCGGCAGAGCCGTAGCAACCGCCCCCGATCCCCAGGCCGGGAGGGGTGGACTTGAAGGGGCTCCACTGTGCCCCCCCCCCCCAATTTTATTTTATTAATGAAAATTAAAATTTTCGAATACACATTTTCTGTAATTATCTGATTTATCTCTTCCCTTCGACTGTGTCATTAATGATAGACCAGAATATTTGTATTACGGGAATATTGTTATGGGGGCCCCACAATCTTGATTTGGGAGAGGGGGGCACTAGACATTGATACGGCTCTAGCTGTCTGAGTGGCGTTTACCTTTATCATCATAGTAAGATAATCATTATCGCACTAATGAGCACTTTACGCAATCGGTCCCAAATTATCTAGCTACTAAAACCTACTCCCACTTTATTATGCGTTATTAGAGCAAGGACACCCATCATTTCGTCCACGCCGAAAGCTCTTTATAATGAAGTGTTATGCTTTAACATCTTGTACATTCAGGGTTCCTCACCAGGCAAGAGATCACGTGCATACACACCCTTAGAAACCTACCTAACATACATATCACCCCTTATCTACCACCCACTATAATAAAAGCTAGAAAGGTGGAAATTTGCATGGCACATTGCAACAAATTAGTACATGCTTTCAAAACATCGCACAGCCACACAGCTATGGAACAATTTATAAAGGTTTCAGAGATTTGTGACATTTCACTGGATCTATTATTGGCAGTGGAACCACGACAAAAAGCATTGTAGCGATACAATTGAAAGAGTAAATGAATCTTCACAAAATATTTCCATCCACCACTTAAATTGGCAAGTGGCCCTAAACTATAGAAATTACATAAACTCTCGCCGACCTTATTCTCTTTCTTTTTTCGCCCATCTGGCAACTGCTAATTTGTCGCCGTAATTATCTTACAACCTAATCCTAGGTGAGATTAAATAAAACATAAAGAAAAAAAACACAACCCGGCGTTGAAGGGAAGCCCGCCGCGCTATAGGCATAGGAGCATGCGACCAACACCAAAGTGTTGGTCGCGGATACAATGAGAGCAGTTCGAGACTAAAGGGTACTGTTGTGGTAGATCGAGGTCACCTTCCGTAAATCACGCTCGGCTGCGCGTGAAGGTTAAGTTTCTGAAATTAATGAAACTATTAAAAAAAAAATAGTGCGACAAAGTTGGGACTCGAAATACGCGACAATGAGACCACAAAGAATAGGCGATAAGGATGCTGTAGTCTTTACCAAAGGGTTTACGGAGATAAATATTCCGTAGGCACAGGCAGCCAAAGGCCCTATTTCCACCTATGAGCTCAACCCGCCATAGCATCGATTGAGGTGAAGCAAAATTAGTTTAGAGCTCAAACGATTGGTTAAAAGGGCAGGTCGTGGACGCCGCATATATCGATTCTACCTCAGACTTTTAATCTTTCAAATGAAATCTTCAGGTTCAAGTGGGAAATTAGGCCGCTAATACCAGATGAGAACCACTTGATCACTCCATTTTGTAAATACTTCCTAAATGCAACTCCCATTCTCTAGGTCTTTTATTTTTTTTTTGTTACTCTATGTTTTTGGATTTGGTCCGTTATCCCTTTCTTCTTTCTTGCATAGAAATAATGACTAGGGGCAATACGTTTTCAATACGTCTCTGAACAGCTGTTTAAATTCCTTTGACCCTTGTTTTGGTCTTTCTTAACTTTATCTTTATTATTTTCACTATTTCTTTTGCATATCTTTATTTTCAACATGCCATTTGTATGCCTTTCTTTATCTTTATTTTCACTATTCTTTTCCTCTGTTATATTTATTTTACTGCCTTGTCTATGTTATATTTTTCAAACTATTCCTTCATAATCTTTTCAATATTCATTAGCTTTATTTTGACTATTCTTTATTTTTCAACCTTTTTTAGTATTCATTTTCTTATCTTAATATTCCTTCCGCATTTGTTATCTATAATTTCACTATTCCCCGAGTGTTATTTATATTTTCACTATCTCTTGTCTTTATATTTATTTTTACTAGACATATGACTTGGTTATTTTTGTTTTTAAGTTTTCTTATTTTTGCAATCTTAATTTCCACTATTTCTGTATTCTGTTCTTTATTATTATCATCATCACTTCACTAAATCTATAATTTAAGAAGGGGATTTCCTTGAGTATTTGAATAATAATTTCATCTTAGTTTGGTTATGACTTATGGGTTTTTTTTTATCAAAGAAACTAATTTTTTTTATATATTTTATATTTTATCCTTTTGCGTATAATAAATTTAAAAATAATTGTGAAGCTACACTAAATCTGATAAGAGTGCATTTGACATTTTTCTTAGCATACGGCCGTAAGTATCGAAATTTTGTGAATTTTTTAAAACCTAAAGAATTACAAATGGTGAAGTTCATAAAATTTATTTTTATATATCTTCTTCTATAACTATATTTTAGCAACATGATATTTTGAAAGAAGGGAATTTAGTTTAGAGTTCCTTCTTAAAATTATTATATTTGGCGAAGTTCAGAAAATTTATACAAATTTAACCATGGGGCTGCTTTTTAATCTTAGTAGCGAAGCGCAAGCTTTCCCCCGTACGGGGGGAGTGGCGAAGCCATTGCTTGGTTTTCAATATTATTTTCTCACCCTTATTTTCAGTATTCTTTGTTGTTTTTTATCTTTTTCCATTCTTTTTATCTGTCATCTTTATTTCATCATTCATTTCCATCTTAATTTCAAATATTCCTTTTGTTTTAACTTTCCTATTCCTTTTGTCTTGGTTCTAAATTTTCATTATTGATTTTGTCTTTGTTATCTCTATTTTCAATGTTGATTGCCATGGTTTTCTATACTTTCTGTATTCTTTGTCTTTTGTATCTATTTTCCCTATTCATTGTCTTTTTCTTTATTTTCATGATTCCTTGTAATCTTTATTTTCACTATCACTGCCCCCGTTATCTATGCTTTAACTATTCTTTTTTACTATATTTTCCCTTTTTTCTGTCATCATTATCATTCCTTTTGCTTTGATATCTTTAATTTAATTATTCCTTTTGTTTATCTTTATTTTCAGTATCCATTTTGTCTGCATGTGTACTTTCACTAAACCATTCCTTTTTCTCTTTCTTTTCATTAGCAATTGTCTCTTATCTATATTCACAATATTCTTGCGTCGTTCTTTATTTTCACTAGTTATTTGTCATTATCCTTATCTTCACTATTATCTGTTGGTCTTTATTTTTATTTTCGCTATTCTTTCTGGGTTTTAATCTTTATTTTTACTTCTAACGTCTTTATTTTTACAAATCTGTCACCTTTATTTTCACTTTTCATTTTATTTATCTTTATTTTTACTATTCCTTGTCTCTCACATATATCTTCACTATTAGTTTCCTGTTATCTTTATTTTCGCTGTTCCTTGTCTTTATCTTTCATCACTATTATCTTTATATTTATTTAAATCAACGAGACCGACTCAGAACTTGTTAAAGAAAATGATTTTATTTTTAATTTTAGTAGCCTATCTGGCGACCGCCACCTGGGGCAGAAGTACTTAACACAGCCTATTACTAGGCAATAAGAAGGAAGCACGATCCGGCATGGGGGGTAGTAGGACCACCTCCCCCCGGCGCAGGATAATGCAACCCACAACAAACCGTCAAGTAAAGTGGAGGCCAGCCACTTCCAAAAAGTCATATAGTCCTATAGTCCGTGTGCACGAACCATTCCCAAGTACAAGGGACAAGCGGTAGCAACCCCGCTCATCTCGGTACCAGGGCAGCTAGCGTGCGCGAAGATCACCCAGACTGGGACATTCAACGAGAATGTGCCAACAGTCTGGGGGACAACGCAGTCGTCACAATAAGGCGCACCATCAAATGGCGGTGCGTTCAATTCAGAGCCGACAGAAAACAACCTGAAGTCGGGGCATTGGGGGGGGGGTAGGTCCATGGGAACAGTCGCGGCGCAAAGGTACGTAACTTTAAGTTCCCTTCTTCTTTGCCAAGCCGCCCGGAGGGCAGCCCCTATTCCTGCCATGTAGTCGGTGTGAGGGAGAGAGAAACGCTGATCGCCCTCATCGGCGTGCTCATTCCCCGCAATTCCTACATGTCCAGGAACCCAGCAGAAGATAAGCTCTACATCCGCCCGGATCGCCAAACTCGTGACGTCACGGATATCGCAAACCAGGGGATACGGAGATTCCAATTCTCCGAGAGCACAGAAGGCGCTTTCCGAGTCGCTATAAATCACAATCCGGTCTTCGAACCGGGCATGTCGCTTTACCTCACGTAGCGAGCGGTGTGTTACAACCAACTTGGTCGTGAAGACAGACAGCGCCTGGCAGAGCCCGGCTGACTTCAAACTGAGGGGATACGGCATGGAAACTGACCCCTTTTGGGACTTGAAGCCATCTGTATACACAAGCAAGGTTCCAGCTAGACACGAAGTGTGCCCCCAAAAGGGCGAACGCAATACTCCCGTCGCTGTATAAGCTTTGGGATAACTCGTCTTGTCGCTGTAGAAGCTTTGGGAAAAGAGGCGTGGCGACAAATAGCCGAAGGTAGTACCATCCAGCGTGGCGTCCTGGACAGAACCAGCGGCACCATCAGACTGAGAGCTATGCCGAGCTCTCGAAGGAGTTTCCTAGCTTTAAACCCAAAGGGCTTAGGGTATGGCTGGCGTCTCTCGGCGGCAAAGGCACCGTCGGGATCAGCTGCAGATGCATTGAGTGTTGGCGATTGGGGGAGGTGCCGGGCTCGCGCGAGCAGGCGAATAATGGGCTGGGCACGGCGAAGAGCGAGTAGCATCTCCCCAGCATCGACAAGTAGGCTATCAATGGGGGAAGTGCGGGAGGCATCGGTCATCAGGCGAAGGCCGGTGTGGAGGATCGAGTCCACCTTCCGAAATACACGTTCGGAAACTCGCATCCGTAGTCGAGCTTCGAACGAACAAAGAATGTCCATGGTGAGGGTACAAGAGACCATAAAGCTGCAAATATGATCATCCCAGGTGAGGCGTCAGTCAAATACAAGACCAAGGAAACGGTGCGAGTTCACCATTTCCAGGCGAACCCTATTTACAAAGAAGTCTGGGTCAGGGTAGAGCAGTGGATGGCGGCAGAAGTGCACCACCTTAGTCTCGGCCAAGGAAAACCGAAGTTTGTGCACTTCGGCGTAACAGGAGACGCGGTTCAATGCTTGATGGAGTCGACGCTCCAGAGTTGGCATCTGGGCAGTGCTAAAAGAGTTCGAAAGGTCGTCCACGTAGAGCATAGCAAGAACATTTTCCGGCAGCAACGATGTGATGCCGTAGATGCTCAGGGCAAATAGTGACAGTGAGGACACTTCCCTGCGGGACACCCTCTTCCTCCTCCATTGAGCCGGAGATGGCTCCCTCGACCCGTACGCGGAATCGATGATCTCGCAAATATTCAGATATAAAGATTGGGAGGCGTCCCCTCACCCCTATCGTATGGAGTCTCCAGATCGAAAAACCCTGTGGCGTAGTGCTGTCTACGAAGAAGGCCTCGCATACGGCATTTTCAAGTCGGAGCAGAGCATCCGATGGTGGAGTGGAACTTGCGGAAGCAGCACTGTTCAGAAGACAGATTGCCTCCGCTGTCCAGAAAGAAGGCTAATCTAATATTTAACAATTTCTCCATTACTTGCACACAAAGGAGGTTAGAGAGGTTGGGCAGAAACCGGCCGGGGTAGAGGGATCTCTCTCCAGTAGCGATTCTTCAGGTATCTGGGAGGATACCCTACACTCAGATCCTGTTAAACAAATCTAACAGGAAGGCTAACCCAGGTGGCGAAGCATGGCATACGGGACATCGAGCGGAACGCAACTCACTCAATGCAAACTTGCCGTGGAAGGGTTCTCCAACTCTGGAGGTAAAGTCCAGTCGGCGGCCTTCCGCGACATCAGAACGCACATTGATAGAGAATGCGGAGAAACCGGTTGCGAAGGACTCCGCCACGGACGCAGGGTCCGAGATTGATTGTCCCTTTCTCCTGGAGAATGGGAAAGGGTCCTTCAAGAACTTGCCCTGAATCCTTTTGACTCGCTTCCACACATGACACGTATGTCCGCCAAGAAGAGCGCCGGGCGTGCTTCAGAATATACGGGAACCTAGCCCTAGCTAGACGAAATTCATCACCAGTGAAATCATTCGGGCGGCGCTTATAGCGCATGTAGGCATAACGCTTTTGTTTGAGGGCCAAATCATACTCAGTTGAACACCCGGCCCCATCCAGGGATGAATGAACGAAAGCTGGTCGGTGATTAGCCTTCGGTTAAGAAAATAGGCGAAAAAAGGCTTTGAAGAGTTACGAAGAAAAGAATAAAATGGAATATCAAGAAATAATAAAGCTCAAGTAGTATCAATCCAGTTCGAGTGCCAAATAAGGGGATGGGTCAGGAAATCAAGGATCCTTTGCGAAAATGAATAAGGGTACCGACGAAGAGGATTAGTCGGGGAAGTAAGCAATGCATCAACCTTTTAGGAACCGTTAATAAAATGAACCAAAGAACAATGGATGGTTGGATGGATGGATTCTTTACGAGTCCCTTGGTGCTTACTGCGAGGTGATTACACCGTAATTCGTTTTGTAGTAAATAAGTTTTAAAGATGATATATAAAAGTTGTGTCTGATATGATGATGTGGTGATTATGCGGTGATGATTGAAGCACTAGATGGATAAATGGTATGATAATGTGTTAAAATAATTAAAATTCATTAAAATTTAGATCGTGCTATTGGAGACTTATCTATAGCTTCTTTAATAGTCCTGTCTCCTCGAGGTAGCGGATGATTCCGCTACCAGGGCGGATATTTTCAGCCGTTAGTGCAGATATTAGGATATCGAGGGAACCCCCACCATCGATTGGTATGTATCTTCGTCGGAGTTCTCCATAGGTTGGGCATTCTGCGATAAGATGTGCAATTGTGAGGGGCAGAATGCAATCTTCACAGTAGAAGGGATAGTCTTTCTCCATTAGGTATCCATGTGTGAGTAGTGAATGTCCGATGCGGAGTCTGCATACGAAAACCTCTTGCCGGCGGGTCAGTTCTCGAGGCTTCCATGGCGATAACTTTTGGAAAATGTGTCGCATCTTATTTTGTCCGTATAAATCTGCCCATTTGGCCATCCAGTTCTCCCGAATGGCGGCCTTTATTGCAGTGATGTAGTCCTCATTGGGCCTGATTGGACGAAGGGCGGCGTTTTTTGCCGCTGTATCAGCTTGCTCATTTCCAGCTACCCCTACGTGTGGTGGGACCCAGCAAAATTGAAATTTTCTTTCTTTCACATGCTGCTCTATATACGTAGTTTCTTATTTCTAACAGAATTGGATGGATGTCTGTCATTCATTCTAATGTTTGTAGGTTGCTGAAGGAGTTGGTGAAGATTGCGATTTCATCTGATGTTGGGTTATTGTATGCCCAAACATTGATAATGTTTGGAGTAGTTATTTGATATCACCGAGAATCCTGTTCCGTCTATGAATTTTGATCCGTCGGTGTATATATGTATACCCATATGTGTTGCTGCGTGGGTAAGGAATTGAATTTTCTCTCCCAGGACGGGGGGGGGGTAGTTGTCGATTGTTTTGTTATATTGCCATGGCATATCTTTAAAGTTGTTTTCCAATATGGAATATCTGGGAAAGCAAGTGGATGGATGGGGTTCATCGTTACCCCGATTTCCTCCATCCAGTCTCACTTAGGCGTGTTGTAAAAATATTATCCATTTGGTCATTCATGACGGCGGTCGAAGTCGGCGATGTTGGGAGTCGCTGGATGCGGTAAAGAGGCGTAGAGAGAGTTCTATCCTACAGAGGTCTAGTGGTGTCTCCCCGGTATCGCATTGTAGGCTCGGTATGGGTGATGATCGGAAGGCTCCGGTAGCCACGTGGAGACATTCATTAGCCACTGTGTTGACGAGTGCAAGGCGTTTCTTGGAAGTAGAGGAGTAGATCTCATCCGTAGGCCAGTTTGGGTCGTACTAAGGAGCGGTAGAGAGTGAGTAGTGTTTCGCGATCAGCTCCCCAGTTGTGTCGTGACACTGTACGTAGGACGTTCATTTCTTTCTTACAAGACTTTTTAATGTTTCTTATATGTGGTTCCCATGTCAACCTTCTATCAAATGTTAGTCCTAGGAATTTATAGTTCTCAACGATTGCAATCCTCTTTTGGTATAAGTATAGGTCAGGTTCCCTAATACACCTTCTACGACGGCAGAAGTGGACTACTTTGGTCTTCTCAGCTGAAAATTGGTAGCCGTGGGTGGTAGACCATCTCGTGATGTTGTTGATGGCGATCTGGAACCGACGTTTTATTGTTGCCATTTCGGAACCTGCTAAGGGGATAGATAAGTCATCTACATAAAGGTTGGATGTAATGTCTTGATGGAGGTTTTGTGAGATATCGTTGATTCCTATAGCAAACAGGGGTACGCTTAAGACGCTGCCTTGTGGAACGCCTTCTTCTTGTATAAATGATTTGGATTTCGCGTTACCTAATCTTACAGAGAAGGTGCGGTTGGTTAGGAAATTTTGAATGAAGGTTGGTAGTTGTCCGCATAGTCCGAGGTTATGGAGGACTTTTAAGATAGCGTAACGCCATGAAGTATCGTACGCCTTTTTGAGGTCGAAGAAAACAGCTACTACGTGCTGTTTCCTGGCGAATGCATTACATATCGCGGATTCCAGACGGATAAGGGCATCCGTAGTTGAGTGTAATTTTCGGAATCCGCACTGCGATAGGGATATGCAGGATTTTGTTTCAAGGAACCATGTTAAGCGTACATTCACCATTTTTTCCATAAGTTTACATATACAGGAGGTTAGGGCGATTGGGCGGTAGTTTCGGGGACTGGTTGGGTCTTTTCCTGGTTTCCGGAAAGCTAGAAATGTAGCCCTTCTCCAGGTATCTGGGAAGGCGTTTTCCATCCATATTTTATTGAATATATCTAGGAGGAAGTGTTTACCCCCTTCCCCTAGGTGGTGCAGCATTGCATAAGGTATATTGTCTGGGTCTGGGGCCGTGTCTCTACATGATGCAAGAGCTGTATCCAACTCTTTTTTGCTGAATTCCTCTTGTAAGATTTGTACTCTCTTGATGCGAAGTTTAGAGGTGAGCACTCCCTCTTCAACCGGTATTGGGCGAACTCGGGTGTTGTGTTCGCTCTACTTGATATTTTGGCAAAGTGAGTCGCTAGAGTGTCTGCTACATCGATGGGGTTTAAGATAGTGTTTCCATTTATCCGAAGTACAGGGACAGGGTGTCGGCTGGGTTTACCTAACATCCCTCGGATCTTGCTCCATGTGCGGTGGATGGGGGTTTTAGAGTTTATCGTGGAGACATGAGCTCTCCACGATTTCCGGCGGGTTTGTTTGAGTTTTTTTTTTTTTTTTAAATTCCATTTTAGTCGTCGGATTTGGCCATCGTTTGTATGTTCGATAGGCTTTCCTTTATTCTTTCAGTGCAGCAGAGCATTCTGGGCTCCACCATGGTATAGATCTCCGACTGGGTTGTCCTGAGCTGGTTGCGATGGATGTTTTACCTGCTTGATATATGATGGATGTAAAGATTTCCAGTGCTTCCTCCGTCCCCGGGATGTCATCGACTTGGATATCGGTGAGTTTCGCCAGTTTGCTTAGTCCAGTCTCCATCGTGGTATACCAGAGGTGGGTAATCCCTCGTCTGAGGAAAGGATGATGGGGTAATGGTCGCTTCCTTTTAGGTCATCCAAGATTCTCCATTCGAAGTTTGCCGTGATGTCTAGTGAGCAGAGGGCCAGGGTCTAACGCTGATAGGGTACCTGTTTGTATCTTAAATCTAGTACCTTCGCCCTGGTTCATGATTCCAAGTTGGTGGTTCTCTATTAGCTTTGATAGCTTGTTTCCTCTGGCGTTGCATATTCTGTCGCCCCACTCAGCATGACGACTGTTAAAGTCCCCCATTAGAATGAATGGAGTTGGTAGTTGTGAGATAAAGTCTCGTAAGGCGGTGAATGGAAGGGGCCCTGTGGGTGGGAGGTAGACGTTTGCGATCGTGTACCGTTTTTTCATGTGCAAGGTCACGGCGATTGTTTCCAGAGGTGAATTTAATCTGATGGGTAATGTGGGAACATCTTGATGGGTATAGATGGCACAGCCGCCGGATGTGCTGCCATCATTTGGCATTGGGATGGTTACGCAACTGTAACTCAGTAATTTTCGTGGTGGGTGTATTCTCTCTCAACATGGTTTCCTGGAGACAGACGCAGGCGGGGGTCTCGTCCGCTACAAGAAGCCTTGATTCTTCCCAGTTGGCTCTGATTCCGCGGATATTCCACTGGATTAGCTTCATTATTCTTTTGGTTTGGTTCGAGAAATGAGCGATTTTGTTTTTGCGGAGGTCGTGGCGCCCATTGATTTATTAGGGCCCTATGACCACTGGAGTCTGCTGTGGACTGGTCTTTGAGGTTTTGGTTTCATTTACATAGTATAGAAACTTGCACCGTTATAAAATATGCTCTTTATGGTCGACGAGGTCTTCACATGCAAATACCATTGTCATGGACATAGTGAAAGAACTTTCTCGCGAGGGAAACCAACAAGATACGTTGTAGATTATGCTAGGTCGATTCGATAGGGTCAGGCTGATACAAGCTAGAATAGACAGGGCCAGGCTTGTTTAAGCAAGATTCGCCGGGGTCAAATTAGGCAATTACTAAAATACAGAGGCCGACCCAGAGATCCAAGCGCAATTTTAAATACGGCCCCGGTCGGTTTCGCCCATCTCTCGTTTAGAACGCGCACATACATCTAATTTCTGTTAAGGAAATACAACGAGTGCAAAATGTGGTGAAATTGAGGTGAAAATATGATGGAATGTACCCCGTTGTAGGCTATAACACGAGGTATAAGGATGAGGGGAATAGGGGAAGGGGGAGTTGAAGACTACCGACCTGTCTTTATGGGGGCGAGGAACCCTCTCGAGCAAGGAGTACTGCCGCCTCTCGCCTCGACGCCATCTTCGTCACTCGAGGAGTAGTCGTTCGAGGCCGACTTGATGTCGACCGAAGTTAGGGAAGGCCGATCGCCCCTCCCACTACGCCGACTCCCGCTACGGTGTCCCCCAAAGCGACCCCGCCCGCCCTCCGCCTCCATCTCACCGAGCGACGGCCTGCGGGAAAGAAAAAACACGTCATACAAACTTGCCTAAAATAACAAGTGTAAATAAAAGGGAGTGTGTGGTGGGGGTGAGGGTGTGGCTATCTCATCAATTAGAAAGGGCGTCTCGCTGTAATGGCGGACCGGTCTCTATATAAACAGCCAGCGACGGCCGAAACACAACGGCACAAATTAACGAATAAACAAAGATACTCAAAGGAGGAACGTGACTCAATAAAAGAAATCGTTAAACGAAGGACGGGGAAGGGGGACTACAAGCCCTAACACCATTATATAAAAGGAGGCATAAAGTACCGTCGAAAGAGATCAGTACGTCCCTATTTCTATCACATCTTCCAAAATTTTTGCCAGTGAAAATCCAAGGTTTCCAAAATTGGTGTAGGTTGGCGAAGGTTATACAAATTTGGATGAATAAAACGAATATTACAAGAAAATGGGATACCCACTGGAAATTACGTAGTTACACTGATTTAGACTTCTAACTATGTGCCATTAACCACGTACACATAAAGGACTTTGCTTCATCTTGAATACCATGACAGCACTTTAAATTTTGACCCAGCAATGATACAACAGATTCCCTCATAGTTGAAGCATTAATAAAAGTTTATGGAAACAGTGCCCCTCCCCCGAAAGCGTACTGTTTATAAATTGATAGATAAATCGGTTTGCGGATGGAAAACAAAGGGTTGAAGACGACATTTGCAGTGGAAGACCCTCAACATCAGTAAGGGAAGAAAACATCAATTGTGGGCGGGCACTAATTGAAGAGGACCGTCGTCTAAAGTGTAAATGATAGCAGTCAGCCAGTCACATTGAACATATCGGCAGGTTCAGTTTATTCCTTCTTGACCGACGTACTGAAGCTCGTTAGTTTTCTGCTCGATGGGTGCTAAAATTGCTGCGCGAAGATCAGCTGGAGAACAAGTGGGGATGAAGCTCCCGATGACTTTTTGCAAAGAACTGTTACCAATGGTTACTGAGATGTGGAAGAGGGCCGATCAAGCAAAGTAGGTATGAACGATAAGAAGTAAAGGTAATGACCACTTATGCTGGGGATGCCGAAGGTTGACTTTCTCGAATTGCGAAGAAGGACCAATGCTACTAATAGGAAAATGTTTTAAGAAAACTTCACATGGGTATTGCGGAGAAGCGCCCCGGAAAACTTCACAGAAAAGTCCTTTTCCACCACGATAATGGACCAGCTCATTCTGCTTCCTTGACAAAGTTAACTCTGCGAGAATTTCGATGGGATTGATCCCACAGACCTCGTATAGTCCTCGCCTAGCCACATCCAACTTTTTTTTCACTTTAAATAAAGCGAGAAGCCCATTCGTTTTTTTCTTATGTTGATGATGTTATAAGAGCCGTTTTACCTTGGTTTAAGTTTCAGAGTTCTCCGTTTTATATAAATGGTTTAGATGTTTGGCATTATGGCTTGCAAAAGTGTTTTGACCTTAATGAAGCTTAAGTGGCGTACGGCCTATCTGACTCTAGTTGCAAGCCATTAATTATTGCACCCACTATTTTACGACAATTTCAGTTTTTCTACTCACTTATACCATTATTATTATTATTACCATCACTATTCGATACCCATTCCTTCTTGTGATTATTCCGCTTCCATCTTCCTCCCTTAGATGAACTTAGATCGCAATCGTCCATCAGTATTGTTCAACTTAGTTGTAGCCCCGATTTTAACTCATAACCCTGATTTGTTAAGAAGAACGACGCCAATATACATAAATCCTACATATACTTTAAGAGTCAAAAATAAGTGCAGATCGATTGTAAAGGGAGAAACAAAAACAAATCTACAGGAAAGCACACGATACAAATTAATAAAATTGGTTCTAAGTGCAGGATTCCTTTAATAGTTTACATGAGGGTTACTCCCAAGAGGCTCCTCAAGAGCTATCTTAAAATATTGCTATTTGGAGATAAAGGTTCTAGTTAATTTGGTTAGAGCGAAAATCCATGGGGCTAGAAAAGATGAAAGGGCAACGTTAGAATTTTCATAATGCTTTAGATGTCTAATGAGTATTATATAATCTTATCAAAGTCTTGTCGAAATAACCTAGCATATTTGATTCTTCCGAATGCCAATTTCCGCCCCTTATCTCAGTCTTTTTAGTAGCCTCACTAAATTTAGTATAAGATGACCTTGCCTCTATGTTATTTGCTAAAGCTGGACATTTTAAATTATTTTGTTATATTGATGTTGCATTCTTTTGAGGAATCTGCTGTCACTTGATCATTTGGTTCATTGCACCAGTATGCTATAGTCTAATTTGGAATGTTAAGTTTCAATCGGTTTTGTTCTCTTTCCCATTAGTTTGCTATCTCTTGTTTTAGATCTCTCTCAAAAGTAATCTGTGAATGCAACCTGCGTTGCAAGTACATAATAAAATAAATTCCTGTTGATTATATAATCCATCTCATTTCTTATTATTTCGTCCCATCCATATCTATTTTCTGCTTTCTATCTTTTGAAACCTCACTGTAAAGTTTTGCTCCTTCAGAAAATTTCCACGTTCATTTCCCTCCTCGTCTCCTGTGAAGTTTCCCACCGACCCACTGTGGTTACTTTGTTCTCCCAAATTCGCAATGAAGTCCTCCATAATCATCTTGAACTGATGTGTTCCTTGTGTATGCGTAATCATGAGTCCTACATAGAAGCCCTCAACTTCTTCATTTGAGTGAGATGTTGTCGGTCCATAGACTTGGATTACTCGCAACGAATGCCCAAATGATATCTTAATTAATGGTTTGATTTTTCTATCGGATATTCCTACAATTTCTTGTATTAATGATGTTATGATGTTGCCTATTAGGAAATCTATGCCAGTTGCGTCTGCGCGTCGTTCCTACCTTTATAAGAATGTTTATGACCAAGAAGAAATAACGAGGTGGAAAACGGGGCAACGAAAGTTGTCGAATTTGGAACTCAGTAAAAATGCAAGGAAGGTACAAACCAGTGAATACCCACAAGGTAACACTACTAGGGGCAGGAATGGCCCACTAATAGTCCCCCTCCCTACGTCAAAAATAACTCCTCCCCCAACTTTTCTCGTTATGTCGATCGGTCAACATCCCAAAGTTTACTTCCCAGTCCCCCTCTCTCCCACCAGTTTCTTTTGAACTACTCCCCCCTTCCCCAATGGAAACAAAGGAGAGGGGGAAGAAAATCTGGAACGTTTTCAATTTCAGCGAAGCGAAGGTCCTCCTCCTTTGTGCGGCGCTTATCCTTAAGAGCAACCAGTAATCCTGGACTCAAGCACCCATCCAAGGAGAAGAGGACGCCCCCTTTTCAACATTCAGAGAATCTGGGGTAGCAGGCGGGGGCGGCGCAAATCTGACGGAAATTTCAAAGATGAGGAACAGATACAAACACCGGGAGACGGGGAGTGAGTGGGAGAGTTGCGCATCATTCTAGTTCCAATGAGACCGTGGCTGTCTCTTCTCAGTCTATCCCCCTCACTAAAACAGGTCCCTATCGCTACAAGTCCCCTCTTTCCTCGAAATATGCACCTCAAACACAAGGTTACATCACGGTTTCATGCGGATGCGCACGTTGGTCTTCAACCAGTCAAGATGGGTATGGTCAATGTCTTGATGGGAGTCCCGATTTTTGGGCGACTCCCACGTAGCGAATCGGAGTTCGAATACCACGACTTCCCCCCCTACCCACCACACACCAAAAGAAGTAGAGTAAGGCGACGAGAAAAAGCGGAGGGGGGGGGGGGAATCCAATTGTAAAAAAAGCGCAATAGCAACGAGGCCAAATCACGCAGAACGTAAAGAAATTGGTGAAATGTGCAAGAGATACATATGTACATCTATAGCCGCAGATCCTCCTTCAGCCATTGCGGCCAGGCTGTGGCTGTTAGGCACAGGGAGGGGGTGCCCTTCGTCCACCTTCTCGTACATCGTGGGGAGGCGGATTCCTTTAAAGGGCAAGCTCCCCAACCCTCGTCCTTGAGAAACATCACCAGCCAGGATTCCAACACCGCTGACAACTCGTGTTCTGGTATCACCACCCACCAATTGTTAGGTTCATCTCGCAAGAGGATGCCGGGGTCTCAGCAGGGTGAAGCTGACATCCTTTCTGACCCCAACACCTGCAGCAAGCTTTATATCTTGCACACATTTTCACTTCACCCCTCTTCACCGCTTTCTTTATAAATGGAGATGCCCTCATTGTTTTTCACTTCCTAATTTTAAGGAATAATAATCCCATACAAAAATAAAGTGTGTCAATTTTTTTCAACTTCCGAATTCCATATGTCGGGGGTGATAAAAAGTTTGCAGCACGACTTATGACTTTTAATACAATTTAGTTATGCTTGATAATAAGATACTTGAATGTTGTGACTTTTTTGACTGCTTGGGGGAATTATTATATTAAAAATTTTATCTAATTCACTGCTCTTCTTTCTCTTTTTAACAGGTTGAAAGATATCCATCAGTGTGCTCAAGACTATTTGGCCTTCAGTGCTACCATCATAACCAGTGGGAATTAACCTATAATGGCTTTTAAAACTAAGACAAGAAGAGACATTCACACACGTGAGCAACTTAATTGGAAATCAGACGAGTTACATAGAGTTACATAGATACACAGATCACACGGGCCTTACGGCCCAGACTAAGGTGATCTGGCCTTAAATCTACTGCCACTTACACATAGAATAGTAGAAGTAAAGGATAGAAAAGTTTTAGGCTCTCCCCACCCTCCACTCCCTCCGGCAAAAGCCGTACATGAAATAATTTGGGAAAAGTACCTTGCAGGTGTAATAAGACAGTACCTGAAGGAAATTTGCATTGAATAATAATTAAATGAAATGAATGTGAAAACCACTTACATACACCTGAAAGTTATAGTTTTGTAATATTATTTTATTTTGTAGCTTATGCTAAACAATTCCAATATTTGTTAAGTGTTTGTCTAATCTCATTTTAAATGAATCTATAGTGCTGCTGTCCACTACTGCGTTTGGCAAATTATTCCAATCATTAATAATCGAGTAAGTGAAGAAGTGTTTTATTACATCCATAGTGGCTCTTTTACCCTGAAGTTTTGAATCATGTCTACGGGTGGGACACTCCCCTGTCAGTGTGAACAAGTTATTGGCATTAACGTTGTTAAATCCTTTAAGTATTTTGAAGCACTCTATAAGCTGCCCCCTTAGTCTTCGTTTTCTGACGGAAAATAGATTGAGTTTTTTTAGCCTCTCGTGGTAAGGTTTGTTACGTACTGACGGGATAAGTTTTGTCGCTCTGTGTTGTACAGCTTCTAATTTATCTATGTCTTTTATTAAGTAAGGGGCCCAGAACTGTACAGCGTATTCGAGATGGGGCCTGACAATACTTTTATATAGTGGCATAATTATCTCCTCGCTTTTATAAGTAAAGTTTCTTTTTATAAATCCTAGTGCTGTGTTAGCTTTGTTTGCAGCAGCTGCGCATTGGTTTGATGTTTTTAAGTTTTCTGTAATTATTACCCCTAAATCTTTAACCTGCGGGGTTGTGTTTATTAAGCCGCCTTGCATTGTATAGGTGTATTTTTTGTTTTTTGTTCCGCACTGAAGGATTTGGCATTTGTCGATATTAAATGGCATTTGCCATTTCTCAGACCATTCGGTAAATTTATTTATATCAGCTTGCAGGCTAGCCCTGTCCTCTTCGCATAATACTGAGTTACCTATTTTCGTGTCATCTGCAAATTTAGATATGATATTATTTATTCCAACGTCTATGTCATTGATGTATATAGTAAATAAAATAAGCCCCAGGACTGATCCCTGGGGAACACCGCTGGTAACAGATACCCAGTCCGATTCCACGCCATTTATTATCACTCTCTGCTTCCTGTTTTTTAACCAGCTACTAATCCATCCGTATATATTACCGTTAATTCCTAGCGTACGCACTTTGTTCATCAGTTTCTGATGGGGAATTTTGTCAAATGCCTTTTTGAAATCTAGGTAAATTATATCTAATGATTTAGTATCGTTATATAGGTTGAAAAGGTTATGGTAAAAGTCAATTAGGTTTGTTAAGCACGATCTCTTAGACCTAAAACCATGCTGGCTATCACGTATAAGGTTATTGTTTTCGAGGAATTCTACTAGCTTGTCTCTAATGATCGTTTCGAGCAACTTTCCAACTATTGAGGTTAAGCTAATGGGTCTGTAATTACTGGCCTGGTTTTTACATCCCTTCTTAAAGATAGGTGTGACGTTAGCTTTCCTCCACCAATCATCAGGGACGACCTCCGCTTCACGCCACTCTCTAGGAGCGCATTCGGTCCGGATTGACATGTTTAAGATTGCGCTCAGGTGTCGTGACACTTGATCGCGCACTTCTTTCAACACTTTAGGTAGAAACTCATTCGGGCCAGGTGACTTATTAGTCATTAAGTCACTGATCTTCTTTTTTATTTCCCCTTCGGTGAAGTCCATATCCTCCAGCTTTTCCCCCCGAGTAGAAATCCATTGTAGGGGGATAGGACCACTCTCTTCAGTAAACACTGAAGAGAAGTAGTCGTTGAGGAGGTTAGCATTTACTGCATCAAGTGCTTTAATGCCCCCTCCTCATTTCTCAAAGGACCAATCGTTCGACGATTGGTTTACGGCTGTTTACATATCCAAAAAACTCCTGGGATTCTCTTTACAGTCTCGCCACTCGGAGTTCCTCAGACCTCTTAGCCGCGCTTATGCTGGACTACAATCTCCTGGCTAGCCTTCGGTATTCGTCAAAGTCACCCGAGATTTTCGATTGCCGGTACACAGTTCTCTTCTTCCTAAGCAGTTGGCCGATTTCTCGATTAAACCACTTTCGTTAAACAGAAGACCGAGGGGGACATTTCAGAGGAATGAAACGTGATAGAAGACTCATGAATGTGGTTTTGAAACTGTTCTACGAGTCTTCAACAACATCGCACACTTCTAGCCTCACGTCCGTCAGTCCAGCACGAAGACTTGCAAAGTCTGCTCTTTTCAAATCCAGTTTCCTAGATTTACTAGTTGCAGGCCCTGCCTTCGGGACTTTGACTACAAATCTAATTAGTCGGTGGTCACTCCCACCGAGCTCTTCGCCAACAGAGAGATCCTCAACGATGTCATCCTCAGAGGTGAAAACCAAGCCGAGGATATTGTCTCCTCTCGTTGGCTCTCTCCCCCATTGAGTCAGGAACTCGTTCGCGAACTCCAGGAGTAGTGCGTTCTCACCACAGGGTTCTCTGGTTTCCCAGTCAACTTGAGTGTTGAAATCCCCCATGACGATACACACTGTCTTCGACAAGTTCTCCTAGTAGCTGGTACAGATCTCCGTCCTTTTCAACGAGTTGGGCAGGAGGTCTATAAAGCACCAGGGTCCTGTATTTGGCAGGACCTATCTCTAGGTCAACACTTAGTAGTTCATGGTCGGATACGATGTTGCAATCCGTCGAGTTGAGAGTATCCTTGACATACAACATCACACCGCCACCCTCTCTGTCTGGCCTATCTTTCAGGAAGAGCTGGTAACCGGGAATCGTGAATTCACCTTCAAAATCTCGGCTTGAGGTTTTTATCCACGACTCCGTTATGGCCACCATCTCAGGTTCCTCTGTTGCCACGAGGCCACGGAGCTCAAGAAACTTATTCCTGATTGACCTCGCATTGACAGAAGAACTTTCAGGGAGTCCCCCAGTGTAGGACTGCCTACGCTCTTCCGTTTCCCGGCTTCTTTTGTGTGGCAGTACCCCTCTTTGCCACATCTAAGAACGTCGTTCCAGGAGTGACACGGGCATACTGTCTTATGTCCGCCTTTACTCTGGGTCGGACGCTCCTCAACGTCGCTCTACGACATCCTGGATTACGTTACAGAGTACAGCCTTTCCCTTGAATCAAAGGTGCACTCCGTCCCTTTGGTAAAGGTCGTTTCGACCGTAAAAAGTGCGGTAAGGGTCCAGAAAGAAGACCCCCTCCGCCGTACAAAGGTCGGACAGGCGCTGGTTCAAGGTCACGTTCCTTGAGTTAGCTGTCCGGCTAGGACCTCTTCTTGGGAGCATCCCTACAACGACCCGTTTGCGAGTTCTCAATCCGCAGTCGTCCACGGCTTCCATGACCGTGCTGAGAATTTTCTCGCTGGGGCCTACTTTGCCTCCTCGAAGATAGAGGTCATTTCCACTCACCATCAGGATAACGACTGAATTCTCGGAGATCTGAGATTTCTCAGCCTCTACCCTGATGTGGTGGTTCCCCCGTCCTGGCTGGCAGCATACCTCCACACTAGTGCGAAGGCGGGCCGCTAGCAGGGGCTGCAAACCTTGTGCTTGGGAATCGCCCACAAGAGTAACCCTCGGACATTTCCGTGCAGAGGTTTGAGGCTTTCCTTCCGGAAGCGTACTCTCGGTTCCCTCTTTCTTCTCCATCTTATTTTTCTTGTTCTTCTTCCTTTTCTTATTCATCTTTCCCCCCCCCCCTTATCTTGCTTTGTAATATACTCTTCTGTTTTTATCTTTTCCTGTTCTTCTTCAACTTTCTCTTCTTCAGCTCTAATTTATCTTCTGTTTCAACCTTCTCTTCTTCCTGTTTCTTTCCCTTTTTCTTTGAGGGTTTATCCGTAGCATGCTAACCTAGCTCTGGTGGTAATACTGCAGATGCAGTGTTTACTACAGGGCTTGACGTTAGCTCTGCTATTCTAACCTCTAGCCTGCGAATCAGTCCGGCGTGTTCCACTTCTAGGTTGTATATTTTCTCCTCCAACTTCCTAGACCTTTCCTCGAAAGCCCTGCATGTTTCTTTTAGCTCCTTAATTTGGCCGTTTAGAATACAGTCGGTGCAGGAACTGGCCGGGTGGCATTTGGAATAACACCCCTCCGGAAAGTCCACGCACCACTTATCTATGTGGCATATTGCGCACGTGTATTTTAGACCTGGTGGTCCTTTCTTGCATGTCATTTTGAACACTTTCTCTCTCCCAATACATTGCGACCAATCAATGATAAAAAAGGAGGGTTGGTGAGTTCTCCCCGCGTGAGTCGCTCCCGCCTATCCATCGAAGAGGTTTCAGATCTTTCAGAAGGCACGCTCCATGTGCTGCTGTTCGTCCGACCGAGAGAGAAAGAAAGAGAGAGAGAGAGAGAGAGAGAGAGAGAGAGAGAGAGAGAGAGAGAGACCGAGAGAGAGAGAGAGAGACCGAGAGAGAGAGAGAGAGACCAAGAGAGAGAGAGAGAGAGAGAGTAACAAGGAGTAATAACAAGGAAAGAAGGTACCCTAGAAGACCTTACGGTCCATTCAATGAGGGTACCTTTGGAATAGCAGTCGAGCGGGCACATCTCTGCTCAAATGCTTTACGTCCTTTCACGGCCATTTTTCAAGACCCTGTCTAGTCTTGACTTGAACTGGTCAACAGATTAAATGTTGACAACCTACACTGGAAGTGCGTTCCAACTAGCGCAGATACTGTACGTGAAAGAATCTCAACACAGATCGAGGTTGTAACGCTTCAGTTCAAGTTTAAGGGCGTGATTTCTTGTTCTGCTCTCAACAAGTGTGAAAATATTCCCGTAGTCAACATTTTCGAACCCTCGAAGTATTTTGAAAACTTCGATGAGCTGACCGCGCAGTCTACGGATTTCCAGCGAGAACAGATCTAATTCCATTAATCTATCTTCATAACTTTTATGTCTGATCGAGGAAATCAGTTTGGTTGCCCTAGCTTGCACGCGTTCCAATCTCGCGATGTCCTTTCGAAATGAAGGACTCCAAAATTGTACGGCATACTCCAGGTGTGGTCGGACAAGTGAGTTGTACAATGTCCTTGTTTCGATATCCAAACTGGCGCTTTATGTAGCTAGCATCCTTTGGGCCTTTTTCTCCGCCTCAATGCACTGTTTCGAGAACTTGAGGTCACTAGTGATAGTTACACCCAAGTCCTTCTCAGTGTCGGTGGATTCAAGAGCAGTACCTTTAAGGATATAGGGTGAGTGGGCTTTCGGTGGCCGATATGCATCACTTTGCATTTGTTTACGTTGAAAGGCATTTGCCACGTATCAGACCACTCCCCAATCTTCCAAAGATCTTCCTGCAGGCGGGCAGTATTTCCATCCTTTGCAACGTTCATACCAAGCTTAGTATCGTCTGCAAATTTGGAAATCTTGGCAACCATGTCACCGTCCATGTCGTTGACGTAGATGATAAATAGTAGTGGTCCTAGTACAGAACCTTGAGGCACTCCGCTACTAACGGGCACCCACTCAGAAGCATGTTCATTCACCACCACCCGTTGCCGTCTACAACTTAACCAGTTCTCTATCCAGCCGGCTACCATACCGTCTGTGCTCGGCGCTCGCACTTTCCGGAGAAGGCGGCGGTGTGGTACCTAATCAAAGGCTTTCTGAAAGTCTAAGTAGACCACATCCACCGCCTTGTCCCGATCGTCCTCACTGAAGACGAAGTGGAACAATTCCACAAGGTTCGTCAGGCATGACCGTTGCCTTCGGAAGCCGTGCTGGAACTCCTCAGTAGCAGCTTTGATTCTAAATGCGACTTCATTTTGTCCACCATCATGTTCTCCATGAGTTTACCGACTATCGAAGTCAGACTGATAGGTCAGTAGTTCGACGGTTGGCTACGATCTCCTTTCTTGAAGATAGGAGTCACTTCCGCTTCACGCCACTATCTAGGAACACATTCGGTCCGGATTGAAATGTTGAAGATTGTGCTCAGGTGTCGTGGCACTTGATCGCGCACTTCTTTCAACACTTTAGGTAGAAACCCATCCGGGCCAGGTGACTTATTCGTCATTAGGTCACTGATCTTTTTTATTTCCCCTTCGGTGAAGTCCATATCATCCAGCTTTTCCCCCCGAGTAGGAATCCGTCGGCTGAGGGATGGGAACACACTCCTCAGTAAACACTGACGAGTAGTCGTTGAGGAAGTTAGCATTTTCCGCATCTGAGTGCTTTAATGTCCCCTCCTCATTTTTCAAAGGGCCAATCGTTCGACAGATTGGTTTACGGCTGTTTACATATCCAAAGAACTCCTTGGGAATTCTCTTTACAGAGTCTCGCCCCTCGGAGTTCCTCAGACCGCTTAGCCGCGCTTATGCTGGACTTCACTCTCCTGGCTAGCCTCCGGTATTCGTCAAATTCACCCGAGATCTTCGATTGCCGGTACACAGTTCTCTTCTCCCTAAGCAGTTGGCCGATTTCTCGATTAAACCACTTTGGTTCAACAGAAGACCGACGGGAGCATTTCAGAGGGGTGAAACGCGATTGAAGACTCATGAATGTGGTTTTGAAACTATTCCACGAGTCTTCAACAGCATCGCACACTTCTAGCCTCACGTCAGTCAGTCCAGCACGAAGGCTTGCAAAGTCTGCTCTCATCAAGTAAAGTTTCCTTGATTGACTGGCAACAGACCTTACCTTCGGGATCTTGATGGTAAACCTATTTAGCTGGTGATCATTGCCACCGAGCTCTTCGCCTACAGAGAGATCCTCAACGATATCATCCTCAGAGGTGAAGACCAAGTCGAGGATATTGTCACCTCTTGTCGGTTCTCTGACCCATTGAGTGAGGAACTCGTTGTTGGCGAACTCCAGGAGTAGCGCGCTCTCGCCACAGGCTGCTCTGGTTTCCCAGTCAACTTGGCTGTTGAAGTCGCCCATAACGATGCACACTCTGCCTTGAGCAAGTTCACCCAGCAGCTGGTACAGTTCCCTGTCCTTCTCAACGGGTTGGGAAGGGGGTCTGTAAAGCACCAGGGTCCTGTATCTGACAGGACCTATTTCTAGGTCAACGCCTAGGAGCTCGTGATCGGATATAATGTTGGAGTTCGTAGATTTGATTGTATCCTTGACATACAACATTACACCGCCACCGTCTCTGTCTGGCCTATCTTTGTGGAAGAGTTGGTAGCCAGGAACCGTGAATTCGCCTTCAAAGTCTCGGTTTGAAGTTTTTAACCACGATTCTGTTATGGCTACCATTTCGGGTTCATCCATCGCTACGAGGCCACGGAGGCTGAGGAAACTTGTTCCTGATGGACCTCGCATTGAACAGAAGAACTTTCAGGGAGTCCCCTAATGTAGAGAGAGAGAGAGAGAGAGAGAGAGAGAGAGAGAGATAGATAGAGAGAAAGAGAGAGAGAGAGAGATAGATAGAGAGAAAGAGAGAGAGAGAGAGAGAGTGTAACAAGGAGTAACAAGGAAAGAAAGTACCCTAGAAGACCTTACGGTCCATTCAAAGAGGGTACCTTTGGACTAGCAGTCGAAAGCGCACATCTCTGCTCAAATGCTTTAAGGCACCTAAAACGGACACTTTTCAAGACTCTGTCTAGTCTTGACTTGAACTGGTCAACAGATTAAATGTTGACAACCTACACTGGAAGTGCGTTCCAACTAGCGCAGATACTGTACGTGAAAGAATCTCAACACAGATCGAGGTTGTAACGCTTCAGTTCAAGTTTAAAGCCGTGATTTCTTGTTCTGCTTTCAACAAGTGTGAAAATATCCCTGTAGTCAACATTGTCGAACCCTCGAAGTATTTTGAAAACTTCGATGAGCTGACCACGCAGTCTACGGATTACCAACGAGAACAGATCTAATTCCCTTAGTCTATCTTCTTAACTTTTACATCTGATTGAGGAAGTCAGTTTGGTTGACCTGGCTTACACGCGTTCCAATCTCGCGATGTCCTTTCGAAATGAAGGACTCCAAAATTGTACGGCATACTCCAGGTGCGGTCGGACAAGTGAGTTGTACAGGCACAGTACAATCTCCTGGTTCCGATAACCAAACTGGCGCTTAATATAGCCTAGCATCCTTTGGGCCTTTTTCTCCGCCTCAATGCACTGTTTCGAGAACTTGAGGTCACTAGTGATAGTTACACCCAAGTCCTTCTCAGTGTCGGTGGATTCAAGAGCAGTACCTTTAAGGATATAGGGTGAGTGGGCTTTCGGTGGCCGATATGCATCACTTTGCATTTGTTTACGTTGAAAGGCATTTGCCACGTATCAGACCACTCCCCAATCTTCCCAAGATCTTCCTGCAGGCGGGTAGTATTTCCATCCTTTGCAACGTTCAAACCAAGCTTAGTATCGTCGGCAAATTTGGAAATCTTGGCAACCATGTCACCGTCCATGTCGTTGACGTAGATGATGAATAGTAGTGGTCCTAGGACAGAACCTTGAGGCACTCCGCTACTAACGGGCACCCACTCAGAAGCCTGTCCATTCACCACCACCCGTTGCCGTCTACCACTTAGCCAGTTCTCTATCCAGCCGGCTACTATACCGTCTGTGCTCAGCGCTCGCACTTTCCGCAGAAGGCGGCGGTGTGGTACCGAATCAAAGGCTTTCTGAAAGTCTAAGTAGACCACATCCACCGCCTTGTACCGATCGTCCTCACTGAAGACGAAGTGGAACAATTCCACAAGGTTCGTCAAGCATGACCGTTGCCTTCGGAAGCCGTGCTGGGAACTCCTCAGTAGCAGCTTTGATTCTAAATGCGACGTCATTTTGTCCACCATCATTCTCTCCATGAGTTTACCGACTATCGAAGTCAGACTGATAGGTCGGTAGTTCAACGGGTGGCTACGGTCTCCTTTCTTGAAGATAGGAGTCACCTCCGCTTCACGCCACTCTCTAGGAACGCATTCGGTCGGATTGACATGTTGAAGATTGCGCTCAGGTGTCGTGACACTTGATCGCGCACTTCTTTCAACACTTTAGGTAGAAACCCATCCGGGCCAGGTGACTTATTCGTCATTAGATCACTGATCTTCTTTTCTATTTCTCCTTCGGTGAAGTCTATATCATCCATCTTTTCCCCCGAGTAGGAGTCCGTTGGCTGGGGGATGGGACCACACTCTTCAGTAAACACTGAAGAGAAGTAGTCGTTGAGGAAGTTAGCATTTTCTGCATCTGAGTGCTTTAACGTCCCCTCCTCATTCCTCAAAGGGCCAATCGTTCGACGGATTGGTTTACGGCTGTTTACATATCCAAAGAACTCTTTGGGAATTCTCTTTACAAAGTCTCGCCCCTCGGAGTTCCTCAGACCACTTAGCCGCCCTTATGCTGGACTTCACTCTCCTGGCGAGCCTCCGGTATTCGTCAAAGTCACCCGAGATCTTCGATTGCCGGTACACAGTTCTCTTCTCCCTAAGCAGTTGGCCGATTTCTCGATTAAACCACTTTGGTAGAACAGAAGATCGACGGGGGCATTTCAGATGAGGCGCGATTGAAGACTCATGAATGTGGTTTTGAAACTGTTCCACGAGTCTTCAACAGCATCGCACACTTCTAGCCTCGCGTCAGTCAGTCAAGCCTGCAGGCTATTGAAGGTGATTCTACAAATGTTAGCACTGACTTGAAGGGTGTTTCCATTCATTGGGTAGAAGTCAAGATTGGCCGTAAAATGATCTGGTTGGTTTGTGCCCTCCATACTAACGGAGACACTTGATCACAGCAACGGATGGGAAGACCTTGTCTAACAAGCGGAGAAGTAATATTGGCAAGATGCTAGACACTTCAACCGAACCTGAAATCTATCCTTCATTCACTAAAGCCTCAATTGGAGAGCCTCTTACTTCACTGAGTGACAATGGCGTAAAGGATCTCTCGACTGATCAAGCGTACGGGTATACGATCACAGAGGGCCAAAAGGACAGGAGAACTTCCCACAGATCTGGCCCTTCTTGAAATTGGTTCAGTGAACCATTCTAGGTGGTTGACAACAGCAAACAGGCCAAATTTGGCGCATATGGGTTTCAAAACATAGCCTTAAAGGCAGAACCCTTAACAACTTAAGACTGATAGTGGAAGGTCCACGCCACATCTTGTTTAAGCTGCAAAAAAGGCTGTATTGGATGTTGTTTTGCCAACCCTCAAGCGTTCAGCATGGTATTCATTCAGGGAAGCGATAATCCAGACACTACTGTGCTCAGATAATATTGAGGAGAGGAGAGTCGCTGTCCAAACGATTATTGACATGAGGGGTGGAGATGATCACACATTTGGAGATCTTTTTGTACGTCCCAGGGAGACACCTTCCATTAACGAGTGTTTCTTCCCTGTTGGAGCTGAAAGAAAGTTCTGGCGGGTATTCCAAAATCGCTTGACACGTAAACTGACTACAGCTGAAGTAAAGAAGTTCATTGACAAGTCTATCCAAGTTCCACAGTGGCCCTCTCATGGTCAGTCAATAGAGGTGCGAAACAAGTTAGAGAGGCAGCAGGCAACGTGTATACACTTGACACCACTTTCTAATATATCATTACAAAGTTATGTTTTATGATTACTGGTATAGGTTTTATGCAGAGAAACTAAATGTCTATAACATTACTTGCCATTTGGAGAAGCTAGAGCAATTTATGAGTTGTTTTTTAGCGTAGATTTTCCAAGTCAAATGTTGAGCAATCACAAAAATAATAGCAGATTGGAATCCTTCACATTCAAACATATTTTTAGAACCACTCAGTGAAGGAATTGGCAAAAATGACTTCACCCCACAAACAAAGTAACATACCCTAATGCAATAATTCAAATACGGCACAACCTCCCTCAAGTCTGCCTCGACGACGCCAATCCGAACCGAGCTGGAGAGACCAATAATGTCATTTAGATCGCGGCAATAAAACTCGAAAGATGCTCCAGATACGATTAACCGGTTTCAATCAATTGCTCCACCAAATGTGTTTGTCACACATAATAGGTATATAACCAAATGCATGCTACAGTCTTGGCCAATGATAGGGATTCAGATCCGGTTGAAGTGAAAACTGGAGTGAAACAAGGATGCCTCGAGGCTCTCACACTGTTTTCCATCTTCATAGAACTTGAAATTCCCATTTTCCAACCAAGAATACCTAGAAACATTGAAATGACCTACAGGATGGATGGGAAACTGTTCAATCTGGCAAGACAGGGAAAAGGCAAAGTACATAGAACAGCAGTGTGTGACTTCCAGTATGAAGACGATAATGGTGTTGCTGCATAAACAGAGATGGATCTACAAGCTATCCTAAATGCATTCCGCTATGCCTACTCTAAACTGGGCCATGGCCTCTATCTTGGTGTTCCCAAGATAGCAGTGGCGTGCAGTCAATAGAAGCAAATCCCTATTTAAGAAAAGAAAAATAAAAATAAATTACATCCCAACAATTAATATGACAGCAGTATACTTGTATACGCCATACGGTACAGTTCACTTTCCATCGAATTGGCGTTAGACCCTGATGAGCCCGACTGCAACTGAAGAAATGCATACTTTTCGTCGAGATTTCTACTTCTTTTTTTTCTCTTAATTTCAATAATAGTTCTGCTTTTTGGTGCTTTGGAATGAATAGTTTAAAAGATGTTTTGCTTCTCTTAGCAATAATATACAGTCATTAGAGTTTTATGATTTTTATCTAGATATTTCAACGCCGTGTTAGAATTAAGAAAAAAAATAACCTATTTGTATACGGAAAAGAAAGCAAATTTGGCTTTGCAGTCATCAGCTTGCATCTGGCAACCCTGCTGAGTTGCGAGAACCTAGGAAAAGCAACAAAATATCTAAGATACATTGACGTAACTATTATTATGCTCTGAAGCTTAAACAAATTTTTAGGTTATTTTTAAATACTGGTTCTAGGAAAGAAAGCAGCTAAATAGCTGCTTTCTTATGGTTAAGCTCTTATATCTTAAGTATTTTGTTAATATTTCCGGGATTCTGGAGGGCTTACAATAGTCATCTGTAGCCCTGAGGCAATGCTTAGATAAGTGTGGCGTATTGTTTATTCATTTTTTTTAAAGTGATAATCCCCTTTTAAACAAAATGGATGAAAATGAAGTTAGGAGAAAATGCGATTGCATTATTGAAAACTTATTAAAAAGAAAGTTCAGTGCGATAGTTAATTTTAATGAACAACATATTTACTTCAATTAACATATTTATTTTTGTAAAACTTGAATTGCTTCCTCATTTTCAAAAGGCACCGCAAGTCCCTGCAAGATAGAGCCAGAAATTTACCGGCAATCAGAATCCAAGATAAGACACTGGACAATATAGATAACTTTCCTTACCTGGGGATCTTATCTCATAAAATACAGATATAGATGAAGAGGTAAACCACATAATCTAACAAAGAGCTGTTTCTTTCGGCAAGTTGAATGGGCGAATCTTCCCATATTGTGACATCAGGCTGAATACTAAGATCAAAGTCTACAAAGCCATCATAATCACTACTCTTCTGTATGCCTCAGAGACGTGCCGCCCCCCCCATTACCGCAGGCACCTAAAATGATTAGAAAACTTCCATCAACGATGTCTGCGCACCAGGAAAACCAATTTGAGTGTTCTAGACCAGGTATGGATCTCTTGCATAGAAGCACTCATTGTTCAGAAACAGCTGAGATGGACAGTACACATTGTCATGATGAAGGATACTTTCAAGCATTTTTTTTCAGAACTTACAGAGGGAAAGGGAGATGTTGGAAGACAGAAGAAAAGGTACAACGGCAATCGGCTAACCTAAAGAAGTGCAGGATCAACATCAACAACTGGAAAGAGCTTGTAAAAGACACAAGAGCCTGGAGAGCTAAAATCAAGGTAGGGGTAGTCAATTTTGAGGACAGATGAGCGATAATAGAAACTAAAAGACGAAGGAGACTGAACAGTAGGAACCAAGCAATGATAGAGTTACCAGCAGGGTTGGACTGCCCAGTTTCCCATCCCACATAATGTTCAGGGCCCGGCTGGGGCTCTATAGTCACAACAGAGTACTAAACACATCAGTCAGTACTGATGGACTTCGGACCTCAATATTCTGGAAAGAATTGGAGCCAACGAAAATACCAACAAAACAACGTAACATTACCCTCTGCTCCAACGGAAGCGGATGTCTCTGAATATATACTAACACAACATCCTACCATCGCCCTCTTCTCCACCGCCCCTCTCTCTCAATATATACCAACGCGCGATGGGGGCAAAAATATCCAATTCCTTAACGCCATCTTGAGATCGTGAGTAATCAGTAAATCACCAGAATCAAAGTCGTGGCGATGAAATAAATCTACGTTTCTTAGACCCGCCATTTCATTTTCCCGAAATAGATCAAAATTATCATATCCCTCAATTAATCGATACAAATTCGTCAATGGACAATTCAAAAGTGCCCACTATTTTATATATTAGTGGGGTAGGTGTTGATATACAACAGCCTTTCACCTTTTGATCTGTTCCTACCCACCACCAATTCTATCCCGCACGTGTCTAGACCTAAATGCCAAGTGAAATATGGCATTAACCCGCTCCTAAATATCCGCCTTCAATTTTATTATACCTTTTCCCCTATATTCGCCCAGATCACAATTTCCCAAGCACCAATTTGCCCGTCTAACGACCTATCCACATTCCAGGGGGACCCGCCATGGCAGAGGCTATCCGCTGCAATCCCTGGATAGGACAACGCGGATCTGCCTCCAGCTACATCGCCACACACGCTCCAATTTCCCTAATTGCAAGCAGCGGCACAGCGAATCGACCATACAACGAGCCAAATCCCAAGATTTTATCAAGCAGATGGAAATCATCTCATATGGGGGGGGGGAGGGGTCAAACCAATTATATTTGTAATAATAACACTAGTAGACTAATCTAATAATAATAATAATATAATGAATAATCTACACAAGGGAAATGACCGCAACCAGCTACAATTTCTCTTATTATAGTAATGATGAAAGTAGTAGTAGTAGTAGTAGTAAGACGAGATTATGGACCTCAACTCCAGCCCTTCATTTCAATTCTCAAATGGTAGTCAGAGGTTTTGCCGCTGGCGCCGATTCCCTCTCGCCCAAGGTTTTGGCGGGAAATCGACGTCCGGGAGGCTGAGGCATCTTTGCCTCGTCATGCGTTTTAGTGCCTTTATAAAGCTCTCGCGAGCAGCAATATTAATTACGATAATGGAGGACGAAATAAACCAATTTTGCAATTAAGGAGGGGCGTAAGTAAAACCCAACCCCTGATGAGGAGAAAAACAACTTCAAGTATCATTAAGAGACAACTCAATCCAATTATCCGATCATCAAGACCCCAAGTTCGAGTGATAACGGAGAAGTTGGGAGCGGATAGCGGCATCCATAGCAATCAAGAGTTGTGTGTACTCCCTGGCCGCCACAGCCTCCGAAATTTCAACTCGGGATATGCATCTTGAATCTGCCGCTTCTTTAAAGCACCCCCCCGTTCCACCTGAGTGGGAATGGGTTGATCATGAGAGGCTAATGTAATGTAATGTTCAACTAATCCCCTAATTACCCTTGCGTACATTAGTAAATCCAAGTTTTCGAAAACACCTCTCCTCTAGATGACCTCTTCCCTAAGAGGCTTCAAGAACGAGGTCACACTTAATACCTAGAAATCCGGAATTCCGAACTATTCACCCGACCTTGTTGAAACAAGTGCTAAGTGGAAGCAAATATCTTGGAAGTCTTAACAGAGTAAATAAAGGCTGGTATGTCTAATACTGGGCTAATTAATAATCCCTCCTTGAATCAACCTCAGTTCTCTTCCCCATGACCCCAACCCCTCAAATGGGGTTGCCCAGTCATATACATATGTAATATCCATAACCAAATTCCACCCCTATCGCCAAAGGAGACCACCACGTATGTAACCGACGACCTTAAAGCAGCCTTTTGATAGGGAGGCGAGCCGTTGCTGCTGAGCATTCTCCAAATACCTCACTCCCATACCCTAATCACCACCACCATCAACAACAACTACTACTACTCCCATCACGTAAAATAAAAAGGCGTTTTCGTTCACTTCCATTAATTTTATCTCCAATTTTGGTTTATGGAGTCCGGACATCTTGGGGGTCGTAAAAGAGCGTTTCCTCGGGCATACTTGATGGCATGAATAGAGTCGGGAAGGCGACCTAGAAAACATATTATCGAAGTATAAAGCATACGTGGATACGCAGACAGACATCTTGGGATTATACGTAAAATAGCTGGAAAAAACTATTTACCATTTCCAGGAGAACCAGTCATAAAAGGGGAGAAAAAAGATCTAGCGCACCAAATAGCCCATTGGATACGTCTTAATTGTCAGATATCGCAATATCAAATTTAAATATAATAATGAGCAGTTCCAACTATCAGGTAAAATTGAATTTCATATTAAGGAATGAAGTTCTGAAATTCAATTGATCCATATAGTTTAGAATAACCAAGTCAATAATAATAATGATTATACTTGTAACAAAATTTCACTTGTGTCTTTCTTGTCCGTGGGTTAAAAGTGATATTTACCAATTGTTTGTGTCTCTATTAAATAAAAAAAAAGTAAATTTTAATCCCAAACTTTGCCTTTGTGGCAAGAACATTGAGTTTTTAAATTAGCCCATTTATGGTAAATAACATTATTTTTATGCAAATAGTAATAATATATAAAAAGTTTCAAGGGTTATGTTTCTTTTCAGTTATGGTATAAACATGATATACTGTATTTAAAAAGTTTTAGAAACAATAATACAGTAGTAATAGCTATTATTTCCCTATTTTGTTTTTTGCGACCTGGACAGCAATGGCAGTTCTCTTTACATTCCACATAGATTCAACACTAAGTTAGAGAATTTTTTATATGTTGGAAGAATTTCTAGAACATTCTGGCAATGTAGATGACTCTAAATACAAAGAATGTCTACTCAACAGATCAGTTTAACTTTAGCCGTCATAGCGCAGACATGGTCACTCACCATTGATAGAACCATACATCACACATGTCATCAAGAGGTTGTAAGCATCCGACAGACGCATTTTGCTATCTCTGCGGCGAATTTATTGGAACAAGAGCGAAAAGTACTCTGTAGAGAGATCTGCTAAAATGTGTGAGGCCTACGAGGCATATTTCGGCATGCCAGTCGGAGATCAAGACAAACCTTGGGCACCTCATTTCAACTATATATTAGGTTGAGGAATAAGTTCTTGCGTTTTTTAATGTTGCGTTGATTTAAGTTTTGTTGAGGTGATTTGTGCACATAATAAGAAACAATAATAAATAATGAAAGCAAAATTTGCAAAGGTTAGGCTACGGATCTTAACAGCGTAGACTTTTGCTTAGGCTACGTCTTGAAGTTGAGTAATAAGTCATTGCGGTTTATTTAAAAGTTGTGTTAATTTAATTTTTGTTCTGTACCCTCAAAATGGAATGTCAAGTTGAAAGAAAGGTGCATTTTCGACACTTGTTGTTATTCATTTTCAATCGAGACGGGAACAATGCAAACGCAGCCAAAGCTCGTCGTGATATTTATGCTGTGTACAGAGAAAATGTTTTATCAGAAAGGATAGCTCAATGGTGGTTTTCACGTTTCAAAAATAGTTATTTCAATCTAAATGACGAAGAACGTTCTGGTCGCCCCAATAAGCTGGATGAAGATCGATTGAATGAACTTCGTCATGAAAATCCTCGTCAATCGACTAGAGAATTGGCTTACAATTGGCGTGTGATCAGAAATCTGTAGTGAATCACCTTCATTCGATGGGAAAGTTCAAAGACTCGGTGCATGGGTTCCGCACGCTTTGAGCGAAAGCAACAAACTTCAACGCTCCACGATTGCCATAGGTTCGCTTGCTCGTCACAAGGCTAATCGTGGAAATAAGGACATATTTCTTCACCTCATCATCACTGGCGACGAAAAGTGGTGTGTTTATGTCAACATGAACCATCAAAAACAATAGCTTAGCCCCAATAAAAACCACTTCTGCGATTAAAGCAACGACGTCATCCACGAAAGACGATGTTGTGTATGTGGTGAGATAGTGAAGGCATTATTCTTTATGAGCTCCTTGCGAACGAGATTGTCAATGCAGAACAAATGTTCAACAAATGTATCGACTCGCCGAAGCTTTTCTTGAAAAGCGACCTCATTGACGTTATGGAGTCCTTCTGCAACACGACAATGCTCGTCATCACATTGCCAATATGACAAAAGACGCCATCCAAATGCCTAATTGTAAAATTCTGCCGCATCCTCCATATTCGCCAGACTTGGGTCCATCGGATTTCCAACAATTTGTGCGGTGTTTCGTTCAATACTGATGTGGAATTAAGAACCTGGTTAAACGAATTATTCGAGTCAAAATCCAGAGATTTTTATTGCAGAGGCATCGAAAAGCTAGTTGAACGTTGGGAAGAAGTCGTAAATAAGAACGGAGAATGCATTATTGATTACATTGTATATTGTTATCAATTAAAAATGAAGTTTTTCTAAAATTGTTAATGGTAATATATAAATTTGATAAAACCGCAAGAACTTATTCCTCAACTCAATATAATGTTTTGTTTATTTGGATACTGGATTTTTTTTCCAATGTTTTTTTTACAGGATGGTACAGAGGAGAAAAGAGAGCTATGAATTTCGCAATCCCACGAATTTGGAGGGAAGCAACCAACTGACCACTCAAGCAATTGCTTCTTCTCCACGGTGAACCCTTCCAAACGTCGAGCAGGCAAAAATGCGCCTGTTATCATGAATCCAGACCTTCAGTCATCTATTGCACCAGTGATACACAGTTCTGAGCTCCCCGTACACCCAATCCTATAAAAAGAGAGCAGCAGTTTTTAGAAAGGAAAAGCAATTGAGATGAGGATGAAGTCATTGATCCAGATTACAGTGGTGCAACTGAGGAGTGAAACCCATACTACCCCAAACCAAAAAGATCTCAACGACCTTGTCAGAGATCTTGGTCTCACAAAGTGCAATGCCGAGCTTTTATCTTCGAGACTCAATCAGTGGGATTTGTTAGATGACAGTGTGCAAATATCAGGTCAGAGAAAGCGTCACCAGTGTTTTTCAAGCTTTTTTACACGTCAAGATGAGCTTTGGTTTTGTCACAATGTGACTGGTCTGTGTGAGGCAATCGTAATCGCCTGTAACCCCAACGAGTGGCGCTTCTTCATTGACAGCTCGTCCAGGAGCCTCAAAGCAGTGCTGCTTCATAATGGGAACATGTATCCATCTCTTTCCCTTGCTCACTCGGTCCAGCTCAAAGAGGAATACAGCAGTGTCAAGGCCTTGCTAGATGCATTGAAATATGGAGAATACTGTTGGGAGGTTATCGGAGACTTCAAAATGGTGGCCTTCTTGATGGGTCTCCAAGGCGGCATTACCAAGTTTCCTCGTTATCTTTGCCTTTGGGACAGCAGGGACACCGTGGCACACTACCATCAGTGGGGAGAAACAACCTCAAATAGAAGCCTTCGTTGGCCGCCTGAAAAGTAGGTACTGTTTCCTCCTCTGCACTTAAAATTAGGCCTTATGAAACAATTCGCCAGAGCCCTAGATAAGGATTCTACAGGTTTCAAGTTTCTTCAAGATTTTTTTCCTATGCTATCTGCTGCAAAGGTAGAAGCCGGGGTCTTCCTCGGTCCACAAATAAAAAAGATCACGGAGTGCAAGTTTCCCGAGAAGCTCACAAGGGCGGAAAGAGCAGCGTGGGACAACTTTATCGCAGTGGTTCTGGGCTTCCTAGGTAATCACAAAGCCGAAAACTATGTAGAGCTTGTTGAGAACTTGGTGAAAAAACTACGACAAGATGGGTTGCAAGATGTCCCTGAAAGTCCATATTCTTGACGCTCGTCTTGATAAATTTAAGAACATGGGAGCGTACTCTGAGGAGCATGGCCGCTTTCACCAGGATCTACTGGACTTTGAACGCCGCTATAAAGGATTGTATAATGAAAATCTGATTTGAGACTATATTTGGAGGCTGATTCTTGAAAGTAATTTACAAAATAAGCGTAAATCACGGAAAACTACTCATTTCTAGTATTTTAATTGTCTCATTTATGTAATTCTAAAATAAATAAATGTTATTTTTGTATCATGTCGTTTTGTTTCTAAATTATACAAATGAAAGTTCAAATTCGCCACTTCCTTCCAGAGGGAATGGGTAAATTTCATATAAATATCATTATCCTGGACACAAAAGCAAAGTTTGAAATAAATAACAGTGTTTTTTCATGTATTCTTGACACAAGCAAATAGAAAATAACAGTTGCTACCCAAAGACAAAAATCGCGTTACAAAGTGTTATGAATGACAAATATTACCGCCATTGTCGATGGTAGACTAGATTGGAAATAATATAGGACGAAATTCTTAATTGGTCCGTCCGCATATTTTGACTCCCTAAAACCAAGCTCTATTTTAACCACTACTAGGCGAAAACTTAGTTTCCCAAAGAACTTGGTAATTATTTATTGCTAAATGCATGACAACTCAGGAGGCCTTGCGATCCACTCAGTGGGGAAATTTTTTGTTTTAGGTTAGCTAAATAGCAATACAGAGGGAAGGATTATATATTTTTTTTTAAATTGTTTGATTACATCGTATCAAATTATTCAAGAATGCCGATCCTTACATGTCTTTGTAATTGATAAATAATCTTGAATCATCAATCAGAATCAGTCCAACGCAGGAATCCGTGATTTTCTCCCAGGTGGTCTCCCTTCCTTCTGTTCCATCTCCCCCATGGAAAAATAATGAATATTGTAAAAAAGAAACCTATTAGCTATTAAGATTAACCCCAGCAACTAGTCCAAATGGGCCTATTCTTCCTTCCCCGGAGCAAATAATAAAAGTATCAATTTAGGCCGGATTGTCTGAAGCAGAGAACGTTCTGACATAAATCCCCATTTTATGTGAGACCTGCTGAATTTCAACTGCCGTTAGCGATATTATAGCGCCCAGGCTTTCAACGCACCCAGCGCATATGTACAATCAGCCTGACAACAACCCCGTTAATCCATTTTTTCCCACAATCCTTTCACGTTAGATTCCCCTTAGATTCTTACACATCGGCTTAAATCTGACATTTTCCATTTTTTCCGATGATAGGCCTATATTTCGTCCCCTTCACTGTTTAAAACATGGCATGAGAGAAAATAAGTACCCCGCCCCCTTTTCCCCTTCGAGAATCTGATAGGTTTACTATAGGCCTCGAGAAGAAAAGTCCTCAGCCAGGATACATAAATGTTTGTATCCTTCTGAACAAAAGGGATTTGTAAGGATTTGTGGTCAGTAACAGTAAAAGGTTCCCATTCTGATCTTTGTCCACCACTATTCTAAGGTAAAAACGATTAGTCAGTTTCCTTATAATAATTAACACCCACTGCCCGAACCAAATCCGAGATCGAAAACTTTTTGCGGCAAAGCCTACGACGGTTTAAACTATATTGTCGCTCCGCAGAACCATGCCCAAAATAAGCCTCATATGAGTCATAAGGTTTATTTATTACCTGCCCTATCAAGATTTGGACGAGGCTTCGGTCAATTTATAGGGTAGAACAATAAGGAACTCATCCTCACAAACCCAATCCGCTGGCACGCATGGGCTCTCCACACCAACGGGTGTAAACAGAATAACAACCCCTGGGTGTGTATGCGAAGAATGTCACCCTGTAAACCTTATAGAACGCAAATGTGGCTCCAGAGAACACTTAAATGATGGTCAGAGCCTCAATTCTGAGCGCACAAATCCCACCCAAATCGGTCTCTACTTAACAGGAGAGCAGCGAGGAATGGGTCCGTGCGTTCGCTAGCCTCAGTCGATAAAAGCACTGGCCCCGGGCATTCAAATGACCCTAAACAGCTCGAATAGGCTGGGCGGATAAGGAAACCCACTTCAGACGAACGATAAAAGCCCCTCCACCCCCGACACAAATCTACCGATAAACCAAACAAACAAAAGAACAGTTTCTTACATTCCTCATAAATAAAAACTTGTAATCTTCGTCGGAGTCACGTAGAGATAGGCCCCAATTGAATTGGGGGATAAGATCCCCATTTTGGGGCAACGAAAGAGGAACCCCTCTTACCCACCCACCCCCGATTTCCAACCTTATCCCCCTAGAGAAAAAGGGGAGGGCCCACAAAATATTTACAGAAGAATATATATATATATATATATATATATATATATATATATATATATATATATATATATATATATATATATATATATATATATATATATATATATATATATATATCATGAGCGCGAGAGAATGATGAAATAAATCCAAATTCACCACAGGAAATAGAAAACGAAATAATTTTTCTTCGGAAAGTTATTTTTTACTTCTAAAAAAATCTGAGCTGGGGTGGGATTCGAACCGTGCACATGAGGTAGCGAGCAACCGCTTTGATCTCAATTAAACCTCGCTTTAGATCACTCAGCTACGCGGAAGACAAAAATCTTGCGAATAGACAAGCTTTTTAAAGCACGCTTTGCATGGTCGAAGCGTGTTTTAAAAGCTTGTCTATTCGGAAGATTTTTATCTTCCGCGTAGCCGAGTGGTCTAAAGGGGGGTTGTGCTTTAAAAAGCTTGTCTATTCGGAAGATTTTTGTCTTCCGCATAGCCGAGTGGTCAAAAGGGGGTTTAATTAAGATCAAAGCGGTTTTTCGAATCTCCACCCCACCTCGGATTTTGACCAAGAAATAACTATTTCCGAATAAAAATTATTCCGTTTTCTCTTTCCTGCGGTGAAGTTGGATATATATGGGGGAAACTGGTATTAAGCCTCGCTCCCTACCAACCCTTCGGCCTCTTTGATCTTTCAAATCGAATGTGATCATCTCTATCCCCCCCACTTCCATGTTCCCCTACCCTCTCATCTCCCTCTACCCCTATCACATCACCTACTCCTGCCCCTACCCCCTCCTCTTCCCTAATCCCTTTACCCCTCCCCCTCCTCAACAGGGGGGCAGGGTGAGGGGGAAGCTCATTCATAAACCAAGCTATAATAAAAGTAAAAATTATTTTAAAAAATCACATTCTAAAAATATACACTTTATCCTCCCCCCTAACCCACTATTTCCCCTCTCCAACATTCTACCCATAGGAGAGAAAAGGGTGTGGAAGGAATGGGGCAAAGGGAGAGGGGATGGGGCAAGGGAAAACAGGAGGAGAAAGTTAGGGAGAGAGAGGAGGGATATATATATATATATATATATATATATATATATATATATATATATATATATATATATATATATATATATATATATATATATATATATATATATATCTCAAGTCTCGGTCCCTCCCCCTCTCCTTGATTACTTGGAACGTGGATAACAATTTTTTTTTCTGCAATTCGAACGCCATTAGCGACACTTATTTTAGCCTTTTGGGGATTCTTTTTTATTAGTTAATGCATCAGGTAGGCCTTGGTTTAGTGGATATTCTGCAAAAACTACCCCGCTCGAAAAATATGGGGAAAAACTGATCATGCTTTCATTCGTATATATAGAGAGACTATACCTTCCAGATGAAGAATAGCGCTGTCTATCTCTCTCTCCCTCACACACACATACACATAGACACACACACAAACAGACAAAGCCTAACATAAATCTAGATTGCAATAGATTATGCAATTTCGACAATTTCCGGTAACCACCAAATCCAAAGAGCTTTTTACTGCAAATTTAATTCTCTAGGTCTTGCTTCATTAACCACATCAAAAATAAATTGTCAGTGGGAAAAATTAGAGACTAGGGATGGGAAAAGAGAAGTGTGTTTTCCCTCAGGAAATCAAGGATGAAAATAATTAAGGTGAATGGCTTGAGCAAACAGGAGCGGAAGCAATCAGACCGGGGTTTTTTATAAACAGGAGCAATTTAAGAAGACCAAATTATTGTGAAGATCACTTCGCTAATATTACTATAGGAGAAGCTAGTACAGCTTCCACCTGTAATATACAGTGGGTGCAATAAATATCCGATACATGGTGAAAAGTATATTTATCCTAGTTACACAATAGCAAAGTAATCGAAAATTGAACATCTTATGTATTTTGTTCGTTGAATACAAATTGGTATAATATTGCAAAAATAGTAAAACATTACTATGATTACGGCAAAATATCAACGAACATATCAAAAAGTATCCGATACATCTATTAAAACCAGTTAGTATTTGGTGATATGACCTTTCGTCGCTCGTACAGCTTCCAAACGTTTGGGATATTTACTTTTGGGGTTCTTACGAATATTTGTAGCTATCTTGGCCCATTCTTTTTAAATCGATAGGATTTAGGTCTGGCCACTGACTTGGCCATCCCATAACCTTTAATTTCTTCTGCTGAAACCACGCTGCAGTGCCCTTGGATGTATGTTTTGGATCGTTGTCAACTTTGTTGGCAACTTCAAGTCGTCTGCAGACTGTAAGAGATTATCATCCAGAATCCTGCGATACATCTGAGCATTCATTTTCCCTTCAATAATATGGAGTCTTCCAGGACTTACAGAGGAGAAGCAGCCCCATACCATTATGCTGCCTCCTCCAAACTTCACTGTTGGGATTGTATTTTTAGGGCCTCCAAACGTGAATAACACTATTCCGCCCAAATAACTCAATCTTCGTCTCATCAGACCATAATACAGCGTCCCTAAAACTTGCAGACTTCTCTAAATGTTCCTTGGCAAAATTCAGACGATTTCTGACATGAATTGGTTTCACCAAAGGTGTCTTTCTTGGTGAGCGAGAATGGAATCCCTCGTTCCTAAGAACTGCTCAAATTGTATTTTTACATACATTTGTCCCAGCTGCTTCCAAATCTTTCTGAAGTTCAGATCGAGTCACTCGAGGATTCTTCTTTACTTTACGGACTATATGTTTAGCCGCACAGTTTGAAATTTTAGATGGACGCCCTGAACGTGGTAGACTTGCAGTGGACTGATATGACTCGAACCGGCGAATCGTGTCACCAATGGTTGAGATTGGTATTTTTAGCATAGATAAAACTTTTCTATAGCCCAAACCATTTTTATGTAACTGAACAATTATTTTCTGCTCTTTAGTCTGCGCCATATTAGAATTAGAGTGTTGAACGATGACCTCCTTCTCATGCAGCTCTCAGACACTGACTGAGGTCCACTGTTTTACGTGGACGAAGATTATTTTTCTAGAAAGTTCTACAGCATTCCTGTCACGTAAACAACTCTGGAATGTTCGAGAACTATAAATTATCGCTTTAAAACTAATTTTGTGGGTGTGTTGGATACTTTTTGAGGTGATAATCTAACACTTTTGTATCAATGTTTTACAATTTGTGTATTCTAATACCGAATTTGTATTCAAAGTACAAAATACATAAGTTGTTTAATTTTCGATTACTTAGCTGTTGTGTAACTATGGTAAATAAACCTTTGAACATGTATCGGATATTTATTGCACACACTGTATATATATTATTACTATAACTGTGTGCAAGAGAGGTAAAAAAAATCTCTTAAAACATGCGAGCGGCGGTCATCCGCCCGCAATTAAGCGTTTTCACTTTTCATGGGGCTGGCAAGAACGTAAGAGTATGTAGATGCAGTTCTAAATTAAGAATAGCACTCCATATTCGGACAGCAATTATTCGGGTAAATTAGGGTCATTATGAGCTAATTGAGTCTCCAGTCCAGTTTTGAACTGGAATGGACGTGTAACCAGGTTTGAGTGCCAACGCCTTTTGTGAGGTGTCAGTGACTCCGCGTCGTCCGTTGTTAAATTTTCTCAACAAACTACTATTCTCTTTTTAGCCGTCTTATTTTCATAATATTTTCAATAAATCAAGGGGAAGAATTCACAGGATTTGATCTAGCCTTGTGTTTTGTTTCAGTAATGCCTTCAGATATAAATAATGTTGTTAGTATGTCAAATAAGTATTTTCAGTTAAGATATATTTTAATGTGAATTTTAGGGGGATGGGTTGGTTATGGCACTGTTAATACGTGAGTTTCCTATGACTTCTTTTCGAACCACGATTTTCAATTTCCC
This sequence comes from Ceratothoa steindachneri, assembly GCA_963969495.1. Lineage (NCBI taxonomy): Eukaryota > Metazoa > Arthropoda > Malacostraca > Isopoda > Cymothoidae > Ceratothoa > Ceratothoa steindachneri. The sequence goes on along the minus strand of OZ018318.1, from coordinate 131,871,363 downwards.
CAATTTCTCCTCTTTCTTAGCAAACAGTTGGATAAGCTTTTATTTAACAACAAAAAAACAAAAAACAGAATTGTTTGTTGGGGTGGGTGAAAAATAGGGGGGGGGGGGCTACGTCTGTCTAGGATCCCTCAGTTAATGACATTGGGCGGATAGTTCAGCAAATGGAAGCGAAACATTTTTATTTTAATTGAAGCTTATTTTCATTTCAGGATTTCAACGCCCGTCTGACATTTCAAAGGGACATTTTAACTCGATTTTAAAGCGCAATAAGAACGAGGAAGCATCCTGCATTTTATTTTTTTTGTGTGTTTTAAGAGCTCATTTGGCGACTGCCTACTTGGGCATTAGTCACCGTATTCAACACTGCCTAGTACTAGGCTACTTTAAAATAAGATGCAACCCCCCCCCCCCCCAAAAAAAGGAAAAAGACAACAAGCAGGAAACAAGATCCGGCGTCGGGGGTAGGTCCGCCACCCCGGGCGCAGGAGCTTGCGACCTACTAAAATAACAAAAACCAACAAAAAAAAACAAACTAGTTAAATAAAGGGGAGAAGGATGGCCGCCCCGCGAAAGTGTACAAGTCCACGAGTCAGTGTGAACGAACTAGTCCCGAGTACAAGGGACAGGCGGTAGGGAACCCGCCAATGCCGGTACCGGGACAGGTAACGTGCGCGGAGATCGCCCAGATGGGAAATTCAACAAGAATGCGCCGAACAGTCTGGGGTACAACGCAGTCTTCACAGTAGGGCGCTGGAGAGCGCTCCATCAAATAGCGGTGCGTCCGGCGAGAGTGCCCCCATTCCGAGACGATAGAAAGCAACCTGAGGCCTTCGCGGCATGGGAGGATAGGGGGGTCCATGGGAACGGTCGCGGCGCAATGGGACGCAACTTTAAAGTTCCCTTCGACCGACTCCCATCTTCTTTGCCAAGCAACCCGGAGAGCTGCCGGTATTCGTGCCATGTAGTCTGTGTGAGGAAGAGCGAAACGCTGGTCCGGTCGCCGAGTCCTCTGGGACTCTTTGGCGCCCTCATTTCCCGCAATTCCTACATGCCCAGGAACACAGCAGAAGATAATCTCAAAATCCGCCCGGCTCGCCAAAACCATAGCGTCACGTATATCGCGAAGCAGGGGATGCGGAGATTCCAATGTCACGAGAGCACTCAAGGCGCTTTGTGAGTCGCTATAAATCACAATCCGGTCTCCGAACCGGGCACGTCGCGTAATCTCCCGTGCCGAGTGATCTATTGCCACCAGCTCGGCCGTGAAGACAGACGCAGCGCCTGGAAAAGCTCTGCTGACTTTAAACAGAGGGGATACGGCGTGGAAGCCGACCCCCTGTTGGGACTTGGAGCCATCCGTATACACTGGCACGGTTCCAGCATGACGCGAGATGTGCTTCAAAGAGGCCGAACGCAATACTCCCGGCGTTGGACAAGCTTTCGGAGCAGAGGCGTGGCGACGAATAGCAAAATGTAGTACCCTCCAGAGTGGCGTCATGGGCAGAACCAGGGGCGCAACCGGACCGAGAGCTATACCTAGCTCTCGAAGGAGTTTTCTAGCCCTAAACCGAAAGGGCTTAGGGTATGATTGGCGTCTCTCGGCGGTATAGGCACCGTCGAAACCAGCTGCGGATGCAGTGAGAGCTGTTGGCGACTAAGGGAGGCGCCGGGCTCGTGCGTACAGGCGAATAATGCACGGCGTAGAGCGAGTGGCATCTCCCAAGCATGGACAAGTAGGCTCTGAATGGGGGAAGGCGACCTTCGCCAGGCGAAGGTCGGTGTGGTAGATCAAGTCCACCTTTCCAAATACACGCTCAGCTGCGGATGCATAAAACTCGCATCCGTAGTCGAGCTTCGAACGAACAAAGCATCAGTAAAAAGGTAAGGCAGTAGCCCTATCAGCGCCCCAAGCACTCAACGTCATGGAACGAAGAATATCCATGGCGCGGGTACAAGGGACACTAAAGGTGCGAATGAGCCACCCAGGTGAGGCGTCGGTCAAATACAAGACCAAGGAAACGGTGCGATTCAACCACTTATAGGCGTACCCCATTGAGAAACAAGTCTGGGTCAGGGTGGAGCCGTGGATGGCGGCAGAAGTGCACCACCTTAGTCTTGGCCAAGGAAAACCGAAACCTGTGCGCTTCGGCATAGCGAGAGACGCGGTTCAATGCCTGTTGTAGTCGACGCTCCAGAGTTGGCATCTGGGCCGTGCCAAAAGAGATCGAAAGGTTGTCCACGTAGAGCGTAGCGAGAACATCTTCCGGCAGCACCGAGGTGATGCCGTTGATGCTCAGGGCAAATAGTGTGAAACTGAGGACACTTCCCTGCGGGACACCCTCTTCATGCTCCATTTGGCAGGAGAGGGATCTCCCCACCCGTACACGCAATCGACGATCTCGCAAAAACTTAGATATAAACATTGGGAGGCATCCCCTCGCCCCCATCGTGTAGAGTGTCTCCATGATACCATATCGCCATGTGGTATCATAGGCCTTCTCCAGATCGAAAAACACCGTGGCGTAGTGCTGTCTATGAAGGAAGGCCTCGCAGACGGCATTTTCCAGTCGGAACAGAGCATCCGACGTGGAGTGGAACTTGCTGAAGCCACACTGTGCAGATGACAGATGGCTTCCGCTGTCTAGAAAAAAGGCTAATCTAACATTTACCAATTTCTCCATCAACTTGCATACGCAAGGGGTTAGAGAGATACAGGGAAAACCAGCCGGAGTAGAGTGATCTCTCCCCGGTTTGCGAAAGGCGAGCATAGTAGCGATTCGCCAGGAAACTGGGAGACCCTCCACCCAGATCCTGTTGAACAAATCTAACAGAAAGGCCATGCCTAGCTCACCCAGGTGTCGAAGCATGGCGTACGGGACATCGTCCGGACCATGGGCAGTGTCCGTGAACGAAGCAAGAGCGGAACGCAACTCATTCAGAGTAAACCTGTCGTTGAAGAGTTCTCCGCCTTTGGGGGTTAAGTACAGTCGGCGGCTGTGAGGGAATTCCGCGTGGAATTTCTTTTGCAGCTCGTAAGTTCCATGCGCTGGAGAAGATTCTATTAAGCTTAAATTGGTAAGCCTACCCCCCCCCCTTTCACAAGCGGTAGCCTCGAAAGGCGTCCACCACGGTCCACATTTACACGGGTTAGAATAGCCACGGCAAGAAGATTCGAGGCCATTTGAGAGTAGAGCAGTTTCCCGCTACCCCCCCCCCCCCCCCCGCCAGGAGAGCCTCGGATATAAATAGTTCTTGACTCCCATGAGGCAGACACAGAGTTGAGAAGTTTCGCCCGGACCCAAGAAGATTCCCCTAGTTCCGAGTCAGGTGCTAACAACAAAGCAAAGTGACGGCTGAACTAGTTGTGTATTGGAATTAGCGCTAGCCACTGAGGTAATTCCATTTAACTATCGCTACCGAGCGATTTTTCCGACTTCACCCATCAACTCCTGTTGAAGACCTCCTCGTTCGCCCATCGTTTTCGGGTGGCCAAAATACTCTCCCCTAGACCGGACGTTAGCGCCCCCCCCCCTTTTATAGAACCGTCATCACTTTAAATTCTCGCTCAAAAGCTCCAAGCGGCCTCGCCTCACGTGCATAAGACATCCGTGAAGCCTTACCCCGACGTCTCACCAGGAATCCTCCGTAAGCCGACCCCTCTCCCCCTTCAGTTAGCCCCCACCCCCAATTTGAAGTCTCATCCGGTAATATCATAAATTTCAACTTCATGGTCTGATTCATAAGTACAACCCCCCCCCCCCACTCGTTCATCTGATGTAATTTTTGCCTTTTAATTGTCATTATTTTTATGTAAATAAAATTAGATTTTTGTACAAGCCTCTTTAAGTAACCTTGAGCGATGCCATTGCCCATATTATACCTGACCTCGTTGCACTCTTATCTCACCCTCCGCCCATCGAAACTCGTGGTGTTGCGGGTCTTGTCGGCTCGCCTTTAAGTTATTGGTCCCTCCCCCATAGATATAATAGGTATTGATTTAATATAATGTCATACCACAACAGACGCCTTCCGCGACATAACGATGTGCATTGAATGCTGGCGGAGCAGCATGCGGGCTAGAGAATGCGGAGAAGGAAGTCGAGAAGGATTCAGCCACGGACGCGGGGTCCGAGATTGCGGTCCCATTCTCGTGGAGAACGGGAGGGGGGCATGCGAGAATTTGCCTCGAATCCCTTTGACTCGCTTCCACACCTCTGTTAGAGAGCTCTTCCCGTTAAGTGAAGACACGTATGCCTGTCAAGAAGAGCAGCGGGCGTGCTTCGAAATATACCGAAACCTAGCCCTAGTCCGACGAAATTCACCGACAGTGAAATCGTTCGGGCGGCACTTATAGCGCAGGTAGGCACCGCGCTTCTGCTTGAGGGCCGTCTCACACTTAGCTGACCACCACGGAAGTGGTCGGCGTGCAAAACGGCCAGACGTTCTAGGAATAGTAGCCAGGCCCGCGGCGATGAGGTTGACGGAGAAGAACTCAACGGCCTCATCTACCGACCTATACTCCGACTGAGATAGAGAATTCATTCATTTCCTGAAAACAGACCACCGCGTCGACGCCAAGCACCACCGGGGCGGGCTCTCGGGTGGCAGCGGCCCAGAAAATGCTATTTGAATGGGAAAGTGATCACTACCATGGAGGTCATCGACCACTCCCGGAACCCAAATCGGGCTGTGCATCCGGAAAGCACAAAGATAGATCGAGGCAGGAAAATGAAGCAGTTCTCGGGCAGTGATGCGTAAACTCATCCACATTTAGGACACCTATCTCAAGCTCGTCGATCAAGTCGGCAAGGACTTGACCCCGGGGATTGATAGAGTAGTCTCCCCAGAGGGGGTGTCTACCGTTTAGATCTCCGGGCAAGAGATAGGGCCTCGGCAACCGTGCCACGATGCGGCGGAAGTCCCCCGCGTCGAAGTTGGCTGACGGTGGAATGTACGCGGAAATAACAGTATACATCCTATCAAAGTGTTACGACAAATAGTTAAAGATGGTACCATCCAGGGTGGCGTGCTGGGCAGAGGCGCTACTGGCCCGAGAAGTACACCGAGCTCTCGAAGATGGGGGCGGGGTGTGAATGAAAACGCTTACCCCCACCAATTGAGGGTTTTCAGGGGCCCCTGCCGCCTGAGGGTGTTTGCTGCACAGGGGTGAACCCCCAAGTTCCCTCCCATGAAAGACCCTGACATCTGGGGAGGGGCACCTCTGGGATTATCTCCAACTCACGCGGGGATCCAACTGTCCCTCCGCCCCACCAAAGGTGTTGGGTTTCTTAACTAGGGAGTCAAAGGGCCTTATAGCCCATTGGACATATAAAGTGTGGAATATTGTAGTAGAGGGTTTTTAGTTGGAGAAAATAGTCGGGGAAAACAGGGAAATTTTTAGAAAAGCGAAAATGAAAAGTAGGATGAAAGACAGATCCCTGGTGATAGAGCTCCGCTAAGTGTGAAGGGAGGGGGGCATATCGTTAGAAGAGCTGAGCTACCCGAGGGCGGCTCCAAAAGGGGGAAAGGGGAAACCTCTTCATCGGTCGAGGGGGTCAGAGGGGAGCCCCTCCACCAAGTTTGAGTGGGGATTCGAGAGTTAGTACTGGCTCATGGCTGAGAAATAGAAATTCAGTGCGCCTGCTCGCGACGGCCCTACTTTGACCCCAACAAGTGGGGCCCTCTTGTGCGCCCGGCCGATGCCGCTGGGACGGACAGTGTACGCCATCACCAGAACTCCTTGCGAAAAAGAGAGAGAATGGGAGAGGGAGAAAAAGAGGGGGGGGGGGCGGTGTGACCTCATTTCTTTCGGCACATTTCGTGATGTGGTCAGGTTAGAATACACCAACCCCTTCTCTCTCTCCCTCCGTCCTACACTGCCGTAAGAAAAACAAGACGAGGAAACACGGAACCCATTCCCTAGCCCCCCCCCCACTGTTCCGCTGAGATGATCCTGACATCACGTGATAACCTAAACGGCTGTTTCACCCTCACGAAACCTCAAGGAAAGAGGGACTAAGAGGGGAGGGGCGGGGGAGAATACCCCTTTCGCCATTTTGCCCATATAGCCCTCCCCCAATAAAACCTGCACCCAAGCCACCCGATACATAGTAGGCAGGCTCTCTGAAGCGCACATACCTACGTATACATAACCACATTTCTTGCATAAATGCAGTGCCCCAGGCACTACTTTAGCTTCGGTGGCACTGCAGGAGGTGGGAGCCCGGGGGCAGTTTGGTGAAGCTTGAGTGCTTCTCAACGGGGGCAACGATAGGATCGGCGGCAGACCGTGACCACATCCAGAAAAGGGCCTAGAGCTAACGGAAACAGACAAGCCTCCTTACAATGAAATACACGAATATATATATATATATATATATATATATATATATATATATATATATATATATATATATATATATATATATATATATATCACTAGCATATATTGATCAACTGAAACAGGTTTACACAAATTATTCTAGTTGAAAACTGGGTCTACCATACATCAAATGAGCGAAATACGCGAGCCAACATATCTCGGCCTCTTGACCAAACAGAGAAACTCAATGACGTCATCAAAATAATTATTCGAAAACAGAAATGCTGCCCATGCGCGAATGATTGCGTGTGCGCGAGTCCACACGAGCATGTGTGCACGTCAATTCCGGCGACGGGTCTTCTTTGAATTGCTTGAACAACCACCACTTGTGAAAAAAAGAAAAAAATAAGTATTTTGTCACTTTTATCGAACGTGAGTGCGTTTCCAACTTGCAGCAACGGGATTAATAAAAAAAATCGAAACAAACGAGACAACGCAAAGTTCCAGAAGTCATGTGGGGAAGTTACGAAATGTGAAAATGGGACGAAGGGACATTTTCACATCGCTAAATGTGGCACTTCATGAATGAAGGCTCATTATCAGCATTAACCATTTCCCCCTACAATATGGGGACGGCGTCCATCAACGGGAGAGAAAATATACCCCAAATCGGGGGTTAGGGCGTTTTTTAATACAACGCGGATATAAAATAACGCCTTTTCAAATGAAGGTGTGTGTGTGTGTGTGTGTGTGTGTGTGTGTTCTAGCCCTGATTCACTCAAGAACTATACCTTTTCCCCCTCGACTTTAAAAAGATGAACTTCGAATTTTAGAAGTTGACTTTAATATTAAAAAAGATGTATTTCAAATAAAAAAAATGACTTAAATTTTAAAAGTTGATTTTCAAATTAAATAAGTGAATTTCCACCGAAGAGTCAAATAAAATAGGAGTCAAATAGTCCACAAGTTTGTGTGCACGAACCAGAGCTGAGTGGAAGTGGTAGAGATGTAACGTGCGCGAAGCTCACCCAGACTGGGGGGAGATTCAACAGGAATGTGCCGAACAGACCAGGGGACAACGGAGTCGTCGCAGTGAGGTGCAGGGGCGACTCCTGGGACTTGGAGCCATCAGGTTACAATGGCACAGAACCAGTGTGACACGAAATGTGTTCCAAAAAGGTCGAACGCAATACTGCCAGCGCTGTGGAAGCTTTGGGAGCAGATGCGTGGCGACAAATAGTCAAAGGTGGTACAAACGCATAATGCACTATGTACAGCCCAGAGTAAGTGTACCCCCCCCCCCCGGCAACGATAAGTAGGGTCTCAAGGGGGAAAGGACGTGCAGAAGGTACCGGTCGTCAGCAGGGTGGGCAAATAAAAAAAACACAGCCCTAAAAAACCCGGGGTTTATTCGTGGGGTTTGGGGGGCTTTTTCAAGTGAAATTTGTTTCACTTGAAAAAACTCGGAGTTTTTATTTTTTTTCAAAATTACTTTTTTTTAAGAAATGAATGCTACTTATCATTATTTTATTCAAAATTCATATTTATGTTTAGAATTTAAACAAATATGTATCAAATTAAGGTTATTTCTCTGATACTGACCCATAATTCATCTCTCCTTCTACAGGTTATGGCTATCATGGGTACCCACAATACTCTATCAGTGATCTGTTACTGTGATCTATTCTTACTATAATATAATTATTAAACTAAGTAATTATTAATATTATATAAACATAGAGATAGCTCTTCTTTTTCTATGTTATTCTAATGCTTGTAGCATTTGATTTTTGAAAAAACCCACGATTTGAAAAACCCTAGAATAAAACCAGGGTTTTATTGGGCTCTTTCAAAATTTGGGGGTTTTTTGCCAGCCCTGGTTGTCAGGCGGAGACCAGTGTGGTGGATGGAGTCCAACTTAAGCAAGACACGCTCGGCTGCGGATGCGTAAAACTGGCATTCGGAATCGAGCTTCGATCGGTACACAATAAATGCGCAGCCCTATCAGCACCCCATGTGCTGAACGTCAAGGAAAGAAGAATGTCTAAACTGCGGCTATAAGAGACACTAAGAATGCTAATATAAGCCTCTTAAGTGAGGCGTCGGTCAAAAACAAGACCAAGGAAACGGCGTCAAACCACCACTTTCAGGCGAACCCAGTTTAGAAACAAGTCTGGCTCAGGGTGGAGGCATGGATGGAGGCAGAAGTGCATTACCTTCGTCTTGGCTAAGGAAAACCGAAACACACGAGCTTCAGAATAGAGACGGGTGTAGTTTAGTGCCTTTATTAGTCGACGCTCAAGAGTTACATCGGAGCCGCACCAAAAGAGATCGGGAGGTCTTCCGCGTAGGTAGCGAGAACATCTTCCAGCTCACTGAGGTGATACTGATGATGCTCAAGGAAAAGAGTGAGAAAATGAGGCCATTTCTCTGCGGGAAGCCCTCTTCTTGCCACATTGGGCAGGAAAGAGCAATACCCACCAGTACGCGGAATCGATGATCTCGTAGAAATTAAAAAATGATAATTGAGAGGTGTTCCCTTGCCCCCATCGTGAAAAGTATCTCCTTGAGCCTAAGATATCGCAATGCGGTATCTTAGGCTCCCCAGATCGAAAAACACAGTGGCTTAGTGCTGTCTACGAAAGAACTAACAAACGTAATTTTCCAGTCAGAGGAGAGCATCCAATATGGAGAGAAACTTGCGGAGGCCGTAGTGTGAAGAAGACAGGTGACCTCTGCTGTCCAGAAAAAAAGGCTAATCTATCAGGATAGAGTAATCTCTCCCGAGTTTACGAAAAACGTACACGGTAGCGATTCGCCCCAGGAGTCTAGTATGATACCATCTACCCAAATACTGTTGAACACATCTAACAGAAAGGCCATGCATTATTCACTCAGGTGTCAAGGCATGGATTACGTGACATCGTCTGGACCAGGGGGCGGTGTCTGCGCAACTCACTCAATGTAAACCTACCTGTCTTTGAAGGGTTCTCCGCCTCTGGAGGTAAAGTCCAGTCGGCGGCCTTCCGCGACATCACGACGCGCATTGAATGCTGGCGGAGCAGCATCCCGGGTAGAGAATGCGGAGAAAGCGATCGCGAAGGAATGCACCATGGACGCGGAGTCTGAGATTGCAGTCTCATTCTCCTGGAGAACAGGAGGGTGGTCCTGCGAAAACTTGCCCTAATCTTTCTGACCCTCTTCCACACCTCTGCAAGCGGGATCTTTCCCGTTAAGTGAAGACACGTATGCCTGCCGGGAAGAGCAGCGAGCATGCTTCGATACATACCGGAACCTTGGCCTAGCTAGACGAAATTCACCGACAGTGAAATCGATCGAGCGGCACTTATAGTGCATGCAGCCATAACGCTTCTGTTTGGGGTCTGTCTAACACTCGGCTGACCACCAGGGGAGCGGTCGGCGTGCAAAACAGCCAGAAGTTCGAGGAATAGTAGTTAGGCCCACGGCGATGAGGTTGCCGGAGAACTCAACGGCCTCATTTCGTAAGTGCGGACCCCCGCGACAAGCACAACTGGGGCGGGCTCTCTTGCGGCAGCGGGCCATAAAATATTTGAATGGGAAAATGATCACTACCATGGAGGTCATCGACCCCCCCCCCCACACACATCCGGAGAACACAAAGATAGATCGAGACAGGAAAATGAAGTGGTTCTCGGGCAGTGATGCGTAAACTCATTCACATTTAGGACACCGATCTCCAGCTCGTCGATCAGGTCGGCAAGGACTTAGGAGAGGAGTAAGCCTCCTCTCCGGTCAGAGAGGTTTGGAGGTTTCCCTGAGAATGCACAGGGAAAGGGACCTCCTTTTCTGCAGTGGAGCTCCCCGAGAGCGGCTCCGACGATGCTAAGGGGAAGGTAAAGAGGGTGTTTAAAGAATGTTCATCAGTGCGAAGGTCACCATATTATTTCAACGGGATGCAAACGCTCATCACCCCACGCAGTAGCCCGCTCTGTGACGGCTGAATACCCGGCCGGTAAAACCATCTGCCGCCGTTTGACGTCACCCCTCCCGCCTAGTGGCCTGGCAGCCCATCAACAGAGCTGATCCACCTTAGGCTCGGCGTAAAATTGTTTGATTGTGAAAAAAGAGAGAAAGGGTATGTGAGGAAGGTGGTGGTGGGGTGAGGCAGGTTGTTAAAAACCCAACACCACAAACCCTCCCCCGTCAGCATCGACCCGCGATGGTTGGCTGAGAAGAAGCTGGTCGGCGTCTACCCTGTGAAATTAGAGGCCGGACAGAGAAAGTTGTGGGAGAGGTTGTATGGAAAGTGAGCAAGCAGGGTAAGAAGACACGGTGTCCGAAAGAAGAGGCGAACTGAGGCAGGACGGGGCGCTGAGTCCCTTCAGCACGGCAGCCCGAAAAGCAAATCGCCGTGCCCCTTACGGGGGGATGTAAAGTTAAACTGTAGACCCCCACTGAGAAATAAACGACATCGAAAAGAGTGCAGATCGGTGGTATAAAGCACTACCAAATTAATAATAATAATCTTATATATTTAACGCGGCGTTGTTAGGTATTAAGAGTTGTGAAAAGGTTAAAATTGTAGCTTACAGACTCGCAGAACACATTATATTTTAACAGAGAATATACGTCATTCAAAGAAACTATCGCGTGGTGCATTTATACAAGCCCCAGACATAAATCGAAAGCCTACTTGTCACAAATGGTCCATTAACATCAAATATAATACGTCTAATAAAAATTAATTAATTAAAAACAGGGAAATTGAAGCTCTAAGCGACAAATTTCCCCTTACTAGAAGTATTTACGAGGAGAAATTAAGGCGGAATGCGTTTATATGACACAGTATTTTCAAACTATCACCAGAGGCCCATTCTGGCTATTTATTGGTAGAAACTGGGAAAATTAACTATTTTAATCGCAAATGAGAAGGTTACCAATTGTAACGAGGAGAATTGCCACTGCAATCGTGGTTGATATACTTTTTTTATAGTCCATCAGGCGACTGCCTCCAGGGAAATAGGTGGCCGAAAAAGATGTTACCTAAGATTAGATAATTTTGCTGAAGAATAACACAAGCTAACAAACGCAAAGAAGAATATGCAAAGGAAAGCATGCTCAGTCAGGCCTCGGAGGAGGAAGGCCGGCCTCAAACAGACCAAGCCCAAGCGAAAGGCCGGAGGGACAGGTGGTAGCAAGATCCTTGTCCGAAATGGGGAAGAACATAGCTATTAAGTGGGCACCAAGGGGGATTTTTTTTATTATTATTTTACGAGCTCATCTGGCGACTGCCTACTTAGGCATTAGTCGCCGTATTAAAACTGCCTAGTACTAGGCTACTTTAAAAAAACAAACAAAAAAAACCCCCAAAACCAACACTAAAAATAAAAAAAGGGAAAAAGGCAACGAGCAGGAAGCAAGCTCCGTCGTTGGGGGGAGGTCCGCTTCCCCCCGGCGCAGGAACGTGAGACCTACTAAAATAACAAAAAAACAAAAACAAAAAAGTAGTTAAATAAAGGAGAGAAGGCCGGCCTCCTCCAAAAAGTCTAAAAGTCCACAGGTCGGTGTACACGAATCCGTCCCGAGTACAAGGTACAGGGGGTAGCGACCCAGCCCATTAAGAAACAAGTCTCGGTCGGGGTGGAACCGTGCGCTTCGGCATAGCGAGAGACGCGGTTCAATGCCTGTTGGAGTCGACGCTCCAGAGTTGGCATCTGGGCCGCGCCAAAAGAGATCGAAAGGTAGTCCACGTAGAGCATAGCAACAACATCTGACAGCAGCGAGGTAATGCCGTTGATGCTCGAGGCAAAGAGTGTAACGCTGAGGATACTTCCCTGCGGGACACCTTCTTCCTGCTCCATTAGGCGGAGAGGGTTCCCCCCCAACCGTACGCGGAATCGGCGATCTCGCAAAAATACAGATATTAAGACCGGAAGGCGTCCCTTCGCCCCCATCGTGTTGAGGGTCTCCATGATACCGTATCGCCATGCGGTATCGTAGGCCTTCTCCAGATCGAAAACACCGTGGCGTAGTGCTGTCTACGAAGGAAGGCCTCGCAGACGGCATTTTCCAGTCGGAGCAGAACATCCGATGTGGAGTGGAACTTGCGGAAGCCACACTGTGCAGAGAACAGATGGCTTCCGCTGTCTAGAAAAAAAGGCTAATCTAACATTTACCAATTTCTCCATCAACTTACACACGCAAGAGAGTAGAGAGATTATACGGAAACCGGTCGGAGTAGAGTGATCTCTCCCCGGTTTGCAAAAGGCGAGCACAGTAGCGATTCGCCAAGAATCTGGGAGGAGACCCTCCAACCAGATCCTGTTGAACAAATCTAACAGAAAGGCCATGTCTCGCTCACCCAGGTGTCGAAGCATGGCGTAAGGGACATCGTCCGGACCATGGGCGGTTTCCGCGCACGAAGCAGGAGCGGAACGCAACTCACTCAGAGTAAACCTGTCGTTGAAGGATTCTTGAACTCTGGAGGTAAAGTCCAGCACGAAGCAAGAGCGGAACGCAACTCACTCAGAGCAAACCTGTCGTTGAAGGATTCTTCAACGACATCACGACGTACATTGAATGCTGTCAGAGCAGCGGAGAAAGCGGTCGCAAAGGATTCCGCCACGGACGCGGGGTCCGAGAGTGCGGTCCCATTCTCCTGGAGAACGGAAGGGGGGGGGGGCTGCGAGAACTTGCCCCGAATCCTTTTGACTCACTTCCACACCTCTGCTAGAGGGCTCTTTCCGTTAAATGAAAACACGTATGCTAGCCAGGAAGTGCGGCGTGCGTGCTTCGAAACATACCGGATCCTAGCCATAGCCCGACAAAATTCACCGACAGTGAAGTCGTTCGGGCGGCGCTAATAGCGCATGTAGGCATAACACTTCTGTTTGCGGGCCGTCTCACACTAGGCCGACCACCACGGGAGTGGTCGGCGTGGAAAACGGCCAGACGTTCTGGGAATATTAGTCATGCCTGGGGCGATGAGGTTGCCGGAGAAGAACTTAACGGCCTCATCTACCGACCTTAAACTCCTCGACTGAGATAGAGAATTCAGTCATTTCGTGAAATGCAGGCCACCGCGCCATAAAAATGATATTTGAATGGGAAAGTGATCACTACCATGGACATTGCTTCGAAGAAGCTGGGTGCGGCTCTACCCAATTGACACACTTGGCCACACACGATATGACTTATCGTGTGCGACCTTGGAGCAATTTAAACAGACTTAGGGTGATCCCGACTTTGCACGTTTACATGAGCGATTCGTATGGCCGAAGCGGTGACAATAATAGCATCTCCGCGGCAGTTACACGAATGCATTCACGCGGGAGCGGTACTATCCGGCACGCACCGACTCAAGGAGCTTGTACGTCTCGAGGCCCCTCCCTGTTTTCTAATCACACGTTCGACCTTGACAGCCACATGGTCGGCCAGCTCTAAGGTGATGTCCTTTATGGAGTAGTCAAAGAATTCCCTCGCATAAACTACTCCTTTCACAAAGTTCATGGTAGAGTGCGGCGTCACACTCATAAGCGTGCCATCAAGTGTCCGAAGGGCACTAATCGCCGCCTCGGAGGGATTTGACGCATTCGCCAAAAGGCCCCCATCCGACAAACGGGTCACCTTCGGCTCTCTACCAATCACACTAGCTAAAGCTCTCCTCTGATGGATCATGTTGCCCTGAGCCAACATGGTGCTATCAGTGGAGCGAATAACGAGGAAGCGTTTGAAGCTAGCAGGCTCGAAAACGACGGGTAATCTCTTAATGAGAGGCCCCGATGTTATCGAGGCTCCGCCCTGCGCACTCTTGGTCATAGTCAGGGGCTCTGCACCCGGGAGGGGGGGGGGGGCAGAGGGGACAGATGTGCCGATCTTGGCTTGGTCGCTTACCGAAATGGCAGCAGACCCATCCGTCCCCGCAGCTCCCGCGGATGGAGAGGAGCCCGAGTCTTTTTTTGTTGCTTTTTTTTTCATTTTAGGAGAGGATGGCGGGGAATGAACCCGCTTCTCCCCTCCGCCAGAAAGAGCCAACAGGCCAGATGGACCGGCCTCAGCAAGGTCCTTCTCTGAGATGGAAAAGGTCCTGGCAGTCGTAGGGGCACCGATCGGAGAAGGAGATCTCTCCCCTCCTTGTAATGCCTTGGAAACTCTAGCCGTTTGAGGACCTTGCATAGGAACGGAATCGAATTCGGTGCTTGGCGCCGAGCATGGATTCGCTCCCATGGAAGGCCCTCTGAGGCTGGATTGCCTCAAGGACCTTGTCTATCTCGGGTGGGGCCTCCATTTGCCCCCCCCCCCCAAGACATCACAGGTCCTATTGGCAGCAGTGTCATTAGTCTCGTCTGGGGGAGGCAAAGGCCTTGACCCCCACTAGGTTTAGTATTCTAGCCAGCAGGTCTTTTGAGGGAAGCGACCGAAGGGGCCTGGTTTCCCTCTCCCCCCTAAGGGGGTTTGCCCTACTGAGCCGCTTCAATGGAGAGCGGTCGGTTATGGGCTGCCTGCTGGCTTTCTTGACAGTCCTCTTGGAAAGTAAAATGGGGACTGCCGCTGGAAAGAGGGAGGTGCCCGAAGACACCTCCAGACAAGGGGGTGAAGGGTAGTCCCCTACACCCGTAGGCGAAGGAGAGGAGTAAGCATCCTCTCCGGTTAGAGAAATTTGGAGGGTCTCCTGCGCAAGCACAGGAAGGGGAAACCTTGATTTTTTCTGTGGAGCTGCCCGAAGGCAGCTCCGTTGATTGTGAGGGGGAATGGCGAAGTTTTTTTTTATATTTGCATCATTAGCATGGCGACCCTAATTTTCTCACGGGATGCACACGCTCATTACCCCTCGCAGTAGCCCACCCTGCAAGGGGTGCGCACAGGCCTGGCAGAGCCAGGTGCCACCATTCAAGACCACCCTTCCCGCCTGGAGGCCTGGCAGTCCATCAGCATGGCGGCTCCACCGTGGACGCGGCGTAAAATTAATAGTGTGTGAAGAGAGAAGGAAAAGGGATGTGAGCAAGGTATGGGTGGCAATGAAGCAGGTTGTTAAAAAAACACCATCCCAAACCGGAGCTAAGGGTTAGGGAACATTGCCCCCCCCCCCCCGATCTGGGATAGTTGGCTGAGGTCAGCCTCTACCCTGAGAAAATAGAGGCCGACCAAAGAAAGTTGTAAGAGAGGTTGTAAGGGAGTGAGGAAGTAGGGGAGAAATACAGGCTGTCTGAAAGAAGGAGAAGAGGCTAAGCTGGGTCCGGACGGGGCGCTGAGTCCCGTCAGCACGGCAGCCAGGAAGGCAAATCGCTGCGCCCCTTACGCGGGGGAGGGGGGGTCACTCGTCTCCTTGTGAGTGCTCGGGGCCCCATGTCGCATGATGGGGGGCTTGCACAAGGGCAGACTCAGGTTCGGTGCCTGGCACCAAACTAAAGTTCACCCTCTTGGAAGACCCTGCCAGCTGGGGCGATGTATTTTCCGGGACACTCCAGCTGCCCACCCCCCAAAGTTTCAGGTATCCCAACTGGAGACTCAAAGGGCCTATGACCTGTCACGGGCGTCACTGGGGACGGCATGGCGACCCGCATTGCTAAGAAACGCAGGGCGGGCATGCCGACTCTCATCAACTTGATAAACCTAGGATAGATGAGGTGAGTGGGCAAAGCCGAGGGACGATACCACCTCTTACCCCTCTAAAGGGCTTGTGGTGGGTCACCTGACCCCAACAGGATGGGCGGGGACCGAGGTAGCGGCGTGTCCTCAGCGGGGCCCATAAGAAAGCAAAGGGGAACCCGCTGCCAATGGAGAGTGGCCCGGAGGCAAGTAAGGAGAAAACTACGAACCCGTCAAAAAAGTAAAGTGGGGGACGGGGCACCTCCGTCCCAAAGGTGGAATTACGTGGTGGGGCGGCCCCGAAGAAGGCAAAGAGCAAAACCATTTTCCGCATTCAGAAGGTAAGATGGCAGCCCATACACTTGTCTGTGTTGAACTTTTTTAGCTCCTGTCACACCCAACAGCAAGGAGGTCGGGCGAGGATTGAGAGAGAGGTGGTCAAAATTATCCTACGTTTGTGACCAGTAAAGAAAAAAGAAGGGGTTGGTGGACTATATCCAGCCTCCAGCCTATACCACCTCTGGTTTTCGGACTTTTCAGGGGTCCACCTTATGCGTTAACGAATGATGTTTGCAACCGAGAAGATCAACGCAGAGCGACCAGAAGTTACCCAGTGGCAAAACCAATATTCCCATTATTCGCACCCCAATCTCCAGGTCCCCTCAAGGCCTGGTCTCTTCCAGCTTGCGGGCGTTAAGGAACGTTGTTTGTAGAGATTCTAGAGCCTTCCTTCTGGCACGGCATGAGGTAGCTGGTTAGATCTTTAAGCCTAGACAGAGTTGATGGGATAGTGGTAAAGAAAAAGGAATGCTGAGAGGGAACGTGGATGAAGCGCACCAACAACTTCCCACGTACCCCGTCAAGGAATTCAATTTGCACTGTCCAGGTGAGAATAGTTGCTCTTGGTACCATGCGCAGGTAGACAAAAGGTTGAGGGCATAGTGGTAGAGTAAAATAAAATAGCGCTGAGAGGATGCGAGGGGGAAGCGCAAGAACAACTTTTTCCAGGCCCCCTCAGAGTTCAAGTTAAACCAGTGAAATGGTTTCCCTAATTTGCACTTGCAGTTCTCAAGTGGACGGTTGCTCCGCAAAGGCCGCAGTTCCTAAGTAAGCAGCCTGAGTGGAATTCCTTACTAGATCGTACTAATCGTCCATAGGACGACCAAGATTTGAATATCTGTTGTGTCAGATCCAGAGAAGGTACCAGAGACCTTTAGTTGGCCTTGCAGTCAACAAAGTAAAGCTCGCCCCCCATAAGCAGTAGAGCCTTATGCCCCCCCCCCCCCCAAAAAAAAAATAGCCATAGGAAGGTGGTCAGTCCATTACAGGCAGACAAGGGGTTATTGAGCCAAAATTGATCTTCCCATTAATTGCGGGCTCAAGTTCTGGTCTCTAACGATCTGGAAGCGGTAAAGGGCGTTGTTTAGAGAGGTTCCAAAACCCCTCTTCTGACACAAGATGAAAAAATAGAGGGGGAAAAATCGTATAAAAAAGTGGATGCTTAGAGGGGTGAAGAGCGGTTCCCCATTCCTCATCAGAGTTAAATTGAAACCAGTGATCGGAGCGTTACCAGCTTGAATTCGGGCCGGGAGGGCACGCTGCCCATCCATGTACCAAGTTTAAGAGGCTACATAGGGTACATTCACTTCGGGGGACCGAGAAGCTTGATATTTAGAAAAAATAAATGACACCTTACTGAACTTAAAATACAACAAACTAAAGCGTTCCAAGCAAATTACCTTATGGTTAATGGCGCCGGGTAACAAATTTCAATTAACAATAGATTTTGACTCGCAGTTGCAAAGAAGTGCAATATTTCTATCAAAAGGTGAAAAAAAAGTAAGTTCAACTTGAACGCGCCCATTCACAAGTTTTCTCCTTTATGGAGTTGTCAAAAGAAGAAAAAATTGAATACATTTATTTGGTTAATCCTAAAGTTTTGAATGAGATTATTATAAGAAAAACTGGCAACTGATGTTAGGGAAGAAGAAATTTTGCTTTGAATTACACGAAAATAAATTCCTAATGGGAACATAATGTTCCCATTAACAAAGTATGAGGAAGAATGGAGAGATGGATGATAAAAACGCGCTCCCATAACATTACTGTGGGTTATACCAGGACAAAGC
Organism: Ceratothoa steindachneri; assembly: GCA_963969495.1. Classification (NCBI taxonomy): domain Eukaryota; kingdom Metazoa; phylum Arthropoda; class Malacostraca; order Isopoda; family Cymothoidae; genus Ceratothoa; species Ceratothoa steindachneri. The sequence continues at coordinate 131,853,342 of OZ018318.1, read as the reverse complement.
CAGAATCAAGAGGACAAAAGTGCCTGAAATAAAATGTTCATAAAAGATGTAGTACACAATCCAGGACGCCTTGGGAGTGTACAAAAACTACTAACTACTACACAGTTCGCATGTATTCTTCTACAAATAGGAAGGGGACAAACACAAAGTGAGGTCGGAGAGCAAGCCCGGGATAAAGTTAAAGCAATCCTTCCCTCCCTTCCCAAAATGACCAAGCAAGAAGCAGCTCTCACCTAAACATTAAAAGTTAAACGAATAGTTTTTCACACTGCATATTTAAATGAAAAAAGAAGTGATATAACAAATTGATCAAACTTATCAAATTAAATTAAATTTATGAAATTAAAATGAAAAGAGGATGGGGAAAGACAAATTAAAAACGATATTGGCAAAAGAGCTTGAAAGGTTGTGTATGTTTTTAAAACCCTATAATTTCATGTGGGATAGAAGAGTAAAGAAATTCTCTCGTCCACCCAATTACCTTAGGCTAGGTTGTTACCTACCCTAATTAAATCCCTCCCAGTGCCCCATTGGCAAAGACAACTCCTCTCAAAACTGCCCACATAAAAAGGATGCCTCTTTATGCAGTTGGGAGAGTGACTAAAATTGATCCGAAGACTGTCAAAAAAATACAGATCAGTTTTGAATGGGACCAAGGAAGCATAAAGGGGACAAAAACTTAAAAGATTACCAAGTTTTAGCTCCTGTAGGAGGAAGTGGCATGCACCTTATGAGACCGGTAGTCGGAAATCTAGCATGCAATTCCAACACAGACAAATACAACGTAGAACAAAAATAGAACGCTGACCGGCTTTTATGGGAAGCCATTTCTGTGGGAAGCGGGTACAAAGCCCCATATCCGGAGCAAAATGTGCGATTGTTCGCTAGCGCGGCACTGTGATTTAAGGCCTCATACGTTGGTCCCGCGGGCGCGCCGATAGGCTTCACGGTCGTCGTTGCTTACAAACGACTCTCAACACGCTCCCTCCTACAAACGAGGGGAAATGAGAGGGAATGGAGGCGACGGGGGTTCGCATTATCCCTTTCCTACCCTCGGCGGGGAGGGTAAAGGAAGTGCCCGAGCTAAATGTCACAGACAGCCGGGTTGCTCCCAGTGATGACGTTCCAGGGAGCCTTCAAATTTGTCTGCAGGAGGGACAATGGACGGAATAGTACCTTATTTGAGCGAGAAAAGCTAATTGGCGATGAGAAATTTAAAAGCCTTTACAGGAGGCCTACTCGAGACTCGGAAAAGAAAAGAGGTCTAATTGTTGATCAAAGAGGAAGCAGATTACACCAGAGCAGAAACTCCCTTAAACCTAGACCGGCGACCCTCTCTGTACTTGTCTGCCACCCCAATAGTTATAAACATTCATTCCCCCTCTATCTAAACTTCCCCACACACTAGGTGGAAATAGTCTGCCAATAAATTTAAAAAACGTGGTGCAATCAACGAGAGTTTTTACGAGATATAAAAAAATAGAGTATTTAGTTGATGGTTGTAGGGAGATATGAATGAACGAATGGATGACAAGATTGAGGGAGAAAATGATAAACCTGGAGAAAATGAAAATCGCGAGGGTGGTGGGTTTCTACGTAGAAAGATACTGTGTGGCAAACACATTCTTTCACCAAAAGGATGTGCATAAATACGCATGGGTTGGAGAGATGATAATTTTAGAGTATGATTCATCTGCTCTTAGTAAGAAAGAACAGGCTGCAATAGGCATTTAATGGGAAATCTGTAAGAGGTATAAACACCTTACCACCTAACTGTGCTGTGTAAGGTTAAATTGGTCGGTTTTGGATAAGAAGACACGAGGAGGAAGGTGGAGAGGAAGGAAGAGTGAAAAGTGTGAGGAATTGTGATCATGAAAATAGGGAAAATGTGGAATAAATAGTACGAAGTGATAGGCGATGTGCCGAGGAAGCGAAAAGAAAAGTAAACAGAGTAACAGAGCAGCAAGCGAAAGATTTGAAAGGAAGATGAAAAACCGAGAGAAAGAATAGGTGTGTGAACATCAAGATGGCATAGAAGTTTGAAAAATGGCGAGAGCACCTTGACATGTCGTCAAATGTGGATATGAAAGATGAAGGGGATGTGAAAAAGATCGGCATCGAGAATGTAAATAGGGTATAGAAGCTATAAGTATGCTAGGAGTGGTTGGGGTTGTTAAAGGTAGCTGGAGTAGATGGTATAAATAGTAGAACAGTGGCGGATGGAAGAAAGAATGGTGTAATAGTATCGTTGTGTAAGAGTAAAGTGGAGAAGGGGTAAAGCGAAAATGAGATAGGAATGTCTGCTAAGTGCAGGGAACGTATCAGAAAGATACCTGGGGTATTGATAGGTGAAGAGCGCCATTTTCGTTGCAAATTTAAAGAGGAATCCCAAAGAGGACATCTCGAGGTCAGTATAAAGTGAAAATGTGTGGGTGCGGATCCTCCTGCAGGCATTGGAACCGAGAGCATGGGAGCCTTCAGATTGCACCTGACATCCCCTCGAGTGTGCGTAAAAGGATAAGAAAAAGATGGGGGGGGGGTAGGGGCATACGAAGAAAAGGTGAAGAAGAATGGAGACATGTTAGAACCCACCACCCAAAACGAGGACTAGAGAGAGGGTGAACAACCCCCCACCCCCTTTCGCCCCTGTCCAGGGATGAATAGACGAAAGCAGATCTCCGAGCAGCCAGCGAAATTACCCACCGTAAAAGAAAATACGCGATAAGAGGCTTGTAAAGAAAGTTTCGAAAAAAAGAAGGTATAATGGAGTCTAGAAAGAAAAAAAAACAGTGTAGACTAAATCTAGTTCGTGACTGCCTGGGCACTGAATCTATATTGCCACAAATGGATTAAGCATATCATTCAGGGTCACATTCCTTAGGGAAAGGGAAAGAATATACATCCTTTACAGATTGGAGTGTAATAATCTGCCATCATTTGACCAATTTCGCGATTTCATTAGGTGGTGAAGTTCAGAAATAAATAAAGGAGTATCGAAATTTTGTGAAATTTTTAAAACCCAAAGAATTACAAATTGTAAATTTCAGAAAATTTATTTTTATATATCTTCTTCTCTAATTCGATATTTTAGCAAAGTGATATTTTGAAAGGGAAGAAATTTAGTTTTCGAGTTCCTTTTTAAAATTATTATAATTGGTGAAGTTCAGAAAATTTATAAAAATTTAACCATGGCTGCTTTCTATTAGATTTTAAATTTTAAGCTTAGTAGCGAAGCCATTGCCTGTTTTTCATAACCCTATATTTTAAGAACGAGATTTTTTTAAGGTTTGAATAAGATTTTTTCTTTTAGTTCGGTTGTCACCTAAGTAGATTTAATTTTTTATCAAAGTTATTTCTAATAATTCTTCTATAATATAAAAAAAATAAAATGGTAAAGATCAGAAATAAATATAAGAATCAAATTTTTGTGACTTTTTAAAACTAAAAGAATTACAAATGGTGAAGTTCAGAAAATTTATTAAAATTTTGAAATGGAAATTATTATAGCAAATTTAGATGGAGAAAAGAAAAAAGAATCATGATAGGTCGTAGGACACAGACCGAAGAAGAAGAAGAAGATGAAGATGAAAATGAAGAAGAAGATGAAGATGAAGAAAAGGGTGTTCAGGGTGTTAAAATAAATAGTCTATACAGGGGATTAAAAAAGGCGGTTAAGATTAGCAAATAAGGCATTAGGCCACACTCCCGCAGGGGTGCCTGTGTAACCAAGCTCTTCCTGTTAAGGAAGAGAACAGCGGCTTGTTTTTATATAATTAAGATGTGTAACTTAAATTTTCCAGAGGTACCAAAAGAACCTAAAACATTGTACTTTTGATGGTCAGTAACTTCTTTCAGGACAATTTGGCAGAATATATTTTTCAGTATATCTAACGAATACATTATAATCAGCGAACAAATAAAAGAAGTTATTCTATAGCTTTGGTAATGTCCAATGGTTCACTCAACTTTTTATTATATCTCATAGTAACTGCAAATAATGAACACAACTCCTCCATTTTGGCAATTAGTTTTAATTTTATTTTTTTTAGCAATATCCGGCAATTATATCATTCGAAAGTAGTGATGGGATGATACCAGATTTTCAAGCGAGTACCGATACCACTCTATACACCCGATTACTTATATATATGTATATAATATATACGTACGTGTTTGTGTATTAGTAAATACTTAGATAGGTTTCTATTCATTTGCTTGAAGAATAATACTACTGAAAAATGGAGCTTTGTTTCATTCTTCAAGCTATTCCTTTAGCAACCAAATAAAAACAACAGACAATATAGTTGTAAACTTGAATATTAGTCCTACTTCAAACCCAATATTCTAAATAATTTTTCATAAAAAAGAAATTTCTACGCATTTGATTATAGATTGAAAGAATAGTAATACAATAACACATCTTTCATGTTTGGTGTTTGATCGTTTGAATAAACGCTGTTTGAACATGTTCGATATGGTTACTCTCTAACACTACCGTTTATTTCATGTAACTGTTCATATTCATTCTGCAATGGATGAAAATTGAATATGAATATCGAAAGAAGATAAAACAAATAACAAAAATAGAAATTAATTGGTTTGGTAGCATACATACAATATGACTATATGGAACGGCTTTGATTTCAAGCTAATTGCATGTATCTTTTGTGTAATAATAATTTTCATTGTGACGGAAGTGACTCTTTAAAAATTCTAATCTTTGTTCAAGATTTACCCAATAATAAGAGATGAAAATAATGTAAAACTTTCCGTCATTTATGAAGGCACGTGTACACTATTTTCAAAATATTTTTGAACAGGATAAAATGATCGAAATTTACGAATATTGAGTTAAACATTTAAATAAAATTATATTATTTATACCAAACTAACTGCAGTCATTTGATTGATTGCAATTACGTGAATTTTTCACCTACAGGTGAAACTAGTAGTTTGGCCTTGCTTGTTCCTTTGGGTTCACTGAAAAACTAAGTGTTTGAAAGGGTTATAAAATGTTGTGTAAATAAATTAGGTGCATATTGTGAATTTTTTCACGTACGGGACACAAGGATATAATCATTAAATATAATGAATATAATATGTAAAATGATTGCATACATTGTCTTGGGAATTAATGGGCAAGTATCGGATTTTGATATCGGAACTGAGACATAAAAGGCACGATACCGCTAAAAACAGCCGATACTACCGATATTCGATACCGATACAGATACTGAGTACTCGTCCCATCACTAATATCAACAAAGACGTTCATAGTGGGAAGGATACTGCCGAACATCGACACGTCGGAGTTGCCAATATCGGCAACTTTCTCCCGGTTTCGTGCTGCCGGCAGCAAAAATCGGCGGAAAGTTGCCGGTATTCTTGTAGTCTGAAGAGGCCTTTAAGGGTCTTGGGTCGAATGTTGGTATCGAAAACTAAGGCAAACATTTTTCGATGCGAGTATGAGTACCGATACCACTAATAATCGTTCAATACCATCGATACTGGATACCGAGTATTCGTCCCATCACCATTCGAAAGAGAATGCAAAACAACATAAGGGTAGGGTTTCAAATTCGTTAGAATTGGGCGAATAGTTATGTTTATGGCCATAAAAATAATTCCCGGGCTACCCTTGGGAGAACTTTGGCAATTATAGTATTCGAAAGAGAATGTAAAACAACATAAGGATTTCAAATTTCGTTAGAATCGGTCGAACTTATGATGTTATTACAAAAACAAAAAAAAAGCAAAACGGGGACCAACCGACCGACATAGTATGATTGTAGTGTCGCTCGTGACTAAAAATAAGCCACCGGATAGTGGATACATCTGTAGTAAAACAAATTGTGGGAAAACAGAACTTGATTCGAGCAGAAAAATACTAAACCTAAGTAATAACGACCAAAAGAATTTAGAGAAAGCATTGAACACAGGAAGGAGCACACTATCATAAATTCAGGCGAAGACACCAAAACCAATTAATAACAGCCAAGAAAGCAAAATTTGGATAAACACTCAATAACGACCGGGAATACTAAAATTCGGATAAAAAAAGCCAACCCGAAAATGCGGGTTTAACAACCACATGAAAAATATTTGGTACACACACCCTAAAACCGCTGGTTTTCTAATCATAGGGGGTCCACTGTGAGATAACAGGCTTGAAAAGTGGTTTATTCAGGGGCTTTAGGGAATGGGTCAGGGGTAGCAGAGGATGCTATAGGTTGGGGTAAAACTTCAGACCCAACCCCTTTAACAGAGCCCCCCCCCCTAGCCTCACCCAAATCGGTAGATGAACCAAAACAATAGCAATTTATACCACCAAACCCTCTTAATCAAATTTTAGCCTCCACATTATTATTATGCTATGACATTAACAAACGCCCATGACCTTAATTTTTAATGCTTGTCCTGTCCTAAAATCTCTAAGTTAATTTTAGCCTAAAGTCAAAAAAGTCGTCCCCTTTCCTCCCGTTTCCATAGAGACTCGGGCGGAAGCGCTTTAAAACGACAGACTTTCCTCTCCTTTTAAAGTCCGATTAAATTTGATGGTTAAAGTTAAAATGTTAATTTCCCTCGCACGGGCAGTTGGGGGAAGGGGTAAGTCGTATCCAACCCGCTCCTCTGTCGAAGTAGTGTAATAAAACGAAACACGTTTTCAATATTTAAATGAAATAACGAAAGCTGTAGTAAAACATTTCCATCCTGGAAAGTTTTGACGGACACGTTTTAATTTTTAACTTTTCCTCCCAGACATAAAGACGGGAGGGAAAAGATCAGATCATAGAATTCATTTCATTCATTTTGTGTATAGAAAGAACAGAGAGGGACTGCCGTAATACGGCAGACGGGTAGTCAGAGAGGAGCGTTGCGGAAAATAATTAAGAAAGGGACAGCGAGAGTAGATAGGTCGGTGGCTATACACCGAAGCGAGGTGTTGTAGTGAGGGTGTGGGTTATGAGGTAATTGACTGGGCGAGGGATGGGGGCAAGTCGGGGGGGGAGGCTTACAGTCCATCCGGAAACGCGTTATTCATGATGCCTTATTGGGTTATGCGAAGAAGGGTACGGGTGGCAGGTGTTCGTGGGCCGCGGGATATCGCGGCGCCATCGCGTACCTTCTTACATGTAGCGAGGTGTAAAGTGGGTCTGTTGTGAGTTTTTCAAGTTGTTTTGTAAGTCTGGTGTGAGCGTAGGTGTTGAGAGGAGTTAGTTTGTTGTTGTTGTGTAGTGCGTCCATTCTCGAGTACAGCGGCGAACGGCAAGCGCGCTTCAGAGCAGAGTTCTGAATGCGCTGAGCCTTTCGCTTCCAGGTGTCACTCGAGGCTACGAGTGACAGTGGGGCGTACGTGAGAATGGGACGCACGAGTGCTTTATATAGGTGTAGTTTTAGTTTCTTGCTCGCTGAGTAGAACCTACTCAGCGATGTGTTTGTACGTGAGGCTCTTGCTTGTATTATGTTCTGGTGTAGGTTGAACCTGAGGGATTTGTCGAATGTTACCCCCAGGATTTTGGTGCACTGTGTATATGCGAGCCTTGTTGGGTTTTGGTGGATCATGTTTGGTGTGTGTGAGTAGATTTGTAGGTTGTGCATGAAGTGATCTCTAGCGCCGTAGAGTGTCATCTGTGTCTTCTGAGGATTCGTGGCGATCAGCCATTTGTCCTCGTAGTCTGTCTTCTCGTCAAGTATTCTTTGTGCATGGAGCGCGATTTCTTCGGGGGCCCGTCGTCGGCGTAGGCCACTATGTAGGTGTGAACGCAGTTTTCTGGTGGGCGTGGGGTGTCGTTTGTGAACATGATGTAGAGTGTGGGTGCCAGAACGCTACCTTGGGGAACGCCTGAGCGTGGTGTGAAGGGTCTTGATAGGGTGTTGTTATATCTTATGTGGCATCGCCGTCCAGTGAGGTAGTGTGAGAGGAGCCTTCTGGTGCAGAGAGGTAACTCCGTGTTGTTGGCGAGTTTCCAACGGAGTCCCTCGTGCCACACCTTGTCAAAGGCCTTCTCCACGTCCTTACTGACGGAGAGAGTCTTTTGGTGTATCTGTCGTTTCTTTTGTATTCTGTCGTGTACGATGGTCACGGCCGCCTGAGTGGATCTGCCTCTCCTGAACCCGTATTGATGGGGGGAGAACCAGTCCCTCTCTTCCAGGAACTCCCGTAGGCGGCAGTTGACCATACGTTCGAGTATTTTGCCTAGGTGCTCTAATAGAGCAATAGGCCTGTAATTGTTTGGGTGTTTTGGGTCTTTGTGTTGTTTATGAAGGAGTATATTGTGAGAGACTTTGAATATTTTGGGAAAGTGGCCTGAGGCTAGAGAGGCATTGAATAGGTGTGTGAGTGTGGGGTATATGTCTGCGGGGAGGTTATGTATCAGTGTGGCCGGTAGGCCGGAGGGGCCGGGGGCGCGTTTTGGTGTCGATTTTATGTAGTGTTTTGTTTCCTCGACGGTGATTGGAGTGGTAAGTGTAGACGTGTAGTCGAGCACCTCCATGCGTATCAGGGGAGCAGGCCTCAGCTCGTGAGCATGAGTCCGGCACCATTCCTGAATGTCTTGGAAGTGCTCCTGCGCATGTGGTTTTGGTGGGTTGTGGGTGTGTACTGTGTCCCAGTGGGACCTGAATGCGTCGAGGATGTCGTTGGTTTCTCTGCCAATTTATAGTATGGAGAGGATGGTAAAACAATTTATACCTCAAAACTTGGTTAGGACTTCAAGGTTACACGTGAAGAGGAGGGGTAAGACAATGTAGACATTAAAAACTGGATTTGATCGAGGTTTCTGACTGATTGTCACGCATTGGCAGCCCCATCCAGCCAGCGATGATCATGACGTGAAAGGGGCAGAGCGCAAAAGGGGCGCCAGCGAAAACTGAGGTTACAAGTTTCCTCGAGATGGGGATATTTTGGATCAGTAGTTCAGCGGAGTTTCATAGCAAGTACTCAAGCTATGGGTAACTAGGAGAGGGAAGCCCCACTAAAAGGCAATAGGGGGTAGAAAAGAAGATTTAATTTGAAGATTGGAGCGGCCTTTCTGGAGATGGTTCTGAACGCCAATTTCGAGGAAAATCCTATCGCCAGGAATTGCTCAATACAAAATGGCGCACAGAAAGAATTTCCTAAATTCGCGTGTCAAGGAAGTTTCGACTATTACTAAAACTAAAAGACGAAAACCAAAGAGAGCAATTCCACCCGAAGGTTTGTGTCAAGTTAAAGGCGAAAAAACGTGGAGGATACGGAACTAAATTAGATCCCGCAACTTTTAAACAATCCTATGCAAGAAACCGCAACTACACACTCAATAACCAGCCCAAATCACTAGAGAAAGACGGTAGCGGCCTAAGTCAGGTCCTGCGTGCCACCTCTCTTCCCCTGAAGGTTTTCGATGCCCACCCACGCCAAAACACGCAAAATGTGCGGGAATTTTCATCTCGTCAGAGAAAAGAAAAATGAGAGATGCCCTCGGTTTTAGCTTTTAATATCATCGTTGGGTAAATTTTTTTGTGTGTTTATCTTCACATGATCTGATCCGTATCGCAAGGGGATGAACGGTATTCGAAAGATGTCTGTCTGAATCGTTATACAATTTAATGTAGGATCTGCAATTTTGGTGTGTTGTATCATATTTATGTAAACCAGATCAAGATATTGATTTTTTAAATCTGTTATGAACGTTGGTAGGTACGAGGGACGGTCAATAAGTTTTGCAATTCGGATATAAGGAAACGAGATATGAGGAAAAGTGTTTTATTATTTTTCAATATAACTACCCTCGACTTCAATGCACTTGCGCCACTTTTCCCTGAGGCTTCGAATTCCCAACAACCAGAAATCTCCCGATTGCTGTTCAATCCACTCCTGGACGGCGAGCTGGACATCTTCATCGTCCCCAAACCGGCGTCCACGCAGTGCAGCCTTGAGCTGGCGGAATAAAAAGTAGTCGCTAGGGGCCAGATCTGGACTGTAGGGAGGATGGCTGAGCTCCTCGAATCCGCACTCGCACAGGGCAGCTTGTGCAACTATGGCCTTGTGCACTTTGACGACGTTGAAGTCGATCTTGGGGCGTCAGGTTTCTAGGGACCCAACGGGCAGAGACCTTGGTCATGGCCAAATTGTCGTGGATGATATTGATAACACTTCCATGTGATATTCCAAGTTTTCGCTCGATTTCTTGACCTTGACCCGTCGATTTTCGAGGATCATCCTCTCCACACGCACCACATTGTCCTCGTTGGTCACGTCTGACGGGCGTCATCTTCAAGGGACTCACGACCATGGCGGAACTCCCTAGTACAGCAAGCAATGGTTGCATAGGAAGGGGCGGTGTCGGTATACACTGCAACCATGCGTTCATGGATCTCTTTTGCATTCTTGCCTTCCTTGGTCAAAAATTGGATCAGTGCGCGGTGCTCAACCTTCTCCATTGTTGAAATTTTGTGACTGACGATCTGCGATCAGCTACTGCTTCTTAAATAGACGAGGCAGGAGCGTGCAGCTGCAGGTCCTGACTTGTCATAACTTGTCCTAACACCCCCACAAACAGCCATCCCCCCTCCTCTGTTTTGCCCTACCGATTTCCAAAACTTATTGACCACCCCTCGTATATATATATATATATATATATATATATATATATATATATATATATATATATATATATATATATATATATATATATATATTCGCTTCGTCTACTTTAACTACTTTCTTTAGAGAGCTCTTCTTTTAAGTTTTAAGCGTGAATTCGCCCTCGAATTTGAGTTTTAAAATTCGAGAGGGATGTAAATTATATCGAGTTTGGGCTTGAGTAATGAATTGTTCGAGGACTCGGCGCCTCCCTTTGGTTCCACCTGGTGACTCTTCGTGCACAAATTCTTCTTTCATGTAGCAAACATTGGCAATGCATCAGGGTGGCTGAACCAACCCACAAACAAGCTCGAGTCCTTGTTACTATCGTTTCTCGGCGTTGGTTACCCAACACTATGTGGGGGAGCGGTGTGTGTATGTGTGTCTGTAGGTCCATTCTCCCATCCCCCTTTACATATATCTTTCCCTACCCCTGTGTGAGTGTGTGGGTATAATTTGCCTTCCGATTTTTTATTATGAATAATGTTAACCAATTGTATTCTCTTTTCAGAAATATTACTTTGCCATAAGTAAATTTAACGAAAGATATATTTTGTTGAAATCCTTTATAAAGCGAAGAATAAAAGTTTAGGAATTATAAAAGTTATAAACGGGAATTTGTCGTGTGCACTTGGATGTTCACTTAGAGGTAAGAAGCTAACAGAATTTCCTCGGGTCGAGTGCCCACTTGTTGGTTTCCCTTCCCTTTATGGTAAATAAATTGTAAATGGGGGATATCATTTCTTCTAGAGAGTGGAAGCTTTTATGCACTGTGAGAAGAATCCCTCAAGGCGAGTGCTCCACCCAGCCCAGCCTTGAAACGGAGGGCGTTACCTACTACTACCACCACCACCCCAGCGCCAAGTGACAGTCCGTGCCCCTTCTTGTTCGGGTGTTGTTTTGATTGATTTGTTGTGTGGACCTTGTTGTATAGCCTGTCATATTTTATTTGGTTTTCAGTTGGAGAAATTTAATTTGTAAAGAGTATTTATTTTGGATGTGCACCGGTGTATATTTATTATTTTTGTAAATAGTAACGAAATCTCTAATATAATCACCCCTCTCTATTGTAAATATTATTGTAAAGTAAAGGACTGTATATCAAATCGTATCAATTCTTCCTCAGGGTTCTCAAGGTCGGTAAATTCTAGGATAAGGTTGGAACGCGGGGTTAGTGTTGCTTTCGGCCCGCTACAACTACACCTTTCCCTAGCTGGTAGAGGGTCTCCCCACTAATCACGACAATCGCGCGATCAAAAAGACCAGCCTGGGACGCCTACCACCTCCCCATAAATCACTTAAATCCAGTGGTATGCGAAGGCCGATAGCTTAAGTTTAAGAAGATGCTATATCACATAACGGGAGGGAAATAGGGTACGATAGCTTTGCTTAGAATGAAAGAAGCATAATCAGCTATTGTAGCTTTTAAAAAAATAATTACAATCTAAACTCATCAAAAATTAATCGAAAAAATAAAGCCTACTTTTTCGACGACCAAAGGCTATCCTCATCGGGAGTCATTTCGGGCAATAGCCTGGCCTATCCGCGTCCAAGCCAACGAATTCGCCTCCGGCCATGCGTCAAGACGTCCGCGGGGCCTACCAAGGCTTATTAATTAATCACTTTTTTCGTTCAGGGTATAACGAAAGCGTCAAACCCAAACAGCACGCTGCTATATATAGATAGAAAGACAATATCCAATAATATGGGAAAATGAAGGAAACTCAAGAATAAAATCTACCCAAGCACCTGGTCGGAAAGGGAGAGCGCGTGACTCTCAGGAGTCAAGAGGCTTAAGAACCAAAATTTCTGAACTTATCTCGCAGGGAATGCAAAGGCTATGCGGGGGCAAGCAAACGGGTAGTGATGATGGTGGTTATTATCCAGAAGAAAGAGCTAGGTAATGGAAGGGAGGATACCATGCAGAGAGAGAGGCCGTAGCTAGGCGATGGGGGTTATCACAACTCCTTCCCCCAAATACCAGAGAGAAAAGAAACACCAGATCAGAAGCGCGCCTCCCTTTCAAGGCCCCGTACCCACATCCCCCAGGCCCGCCAATGCCCACAAATGGGGTAAGGGGATTTGGAGTGGGGTGCAACGGCGTTTAATCAACGAAAACAAAGCGATGGAACTCAAGACAGGCGGAATTTCATTGCAAGTGAGAAAAGACCTGATTCCCCCACGTCCCATCGCGATATTTGGCACGGGGACCGGTGTATTAAGGCGAGGGAGGGGGGAGGGCATCCTCCCTAGGTAAACCCAAAAGCGCTTGCAATTACATTTTTCTATTTCCTTCGGGTAAACTGCACTCTTAAATCCCAGCCTCTCTCTGCCAACATATATGATTTTTTCACGCGCACACAAACAAAAATTTAAAATGTTCGTAAATTGGCGGAAACTCCAATTAAAGTCAAGTTCAAAACTATAAAGCCATAGTATTTTAGCTTTTTTCATGGAAAATAATTTAATAAATTTGAATAAAGTTTTTATAAGAAAGGAAGAGAATTGAAAAGGGTCTTGCAATATTCAGAATTAGTGAAATCCTTCAAACTTTGCTGTCACAAAAAGTAGTCAAAGTATCACTTCAAAACTATAACACCCTGATATGAAAGCTGAAAAAATGAATGAATTGTTATAGTATTCCAATAATATTGTTTCAACAATAGTGTTTGACCTCCCCCTTCTGTTCCCAATCGACATCTGCAGCAGTTCAATTGGCATCTCCTCCCAGGCATTCAAAATTGCCCTTTATAGATCTTATACAGTTAAATATTTCTTTCCCTTTTTGTATACATTCGTGATCCATCCTGAAGCATTCTCTATGGCAGGGGTGGCCAGGTTCTTTGATAAGAAGAGCCACATATGATCCTTTTCATACATATTTGAAGTTCAAGAGCCGCAGAAAATATTTCTTCAAAATTGCACTTAGAAGTGTTAAAAAATAATAGTACCTCATAATTTTTGCTGGTTCATACATGTTTGAATGTTCAAAAACAAAATTGCTGTTTTATATTTGTATTTATAAAATTTGAATGATGCAAAATTAAAATTTATTAAGTCATACTCACTGATGTAAACCATTTAATCTTTGCTCTTTGAAGGCTTTGGTTGAGATTTCATATTTCCAGTAAAAAGTTTAAAATCTGGATGGAATGATGTTAAGGTTGTTCTGAGAAGCTCAGTAAGGTGGCTGATAGTGAGGATAGCACGGTCTTTTGACGTGACAAATTTCACAACAGAGAGGAGATATTCACAGCGGTAAGTTGTTCCGAAAACCGAAAAGCCGGAAACCAAATTTCTGAAGATTAGGATACTTTGCTTCTGGGATTTGTTTCCAAATGTCAGTTAGAGATGAGCTTTTATGTGCTAGTTTGAAAACGAAATGTTCTGGCCTATCAAAATAAGCTCTGTTTCTATTGAAGGTGGAGCAACAGGACAGTCATCAATGATTATATCGATTGCAAATGAAAACAAAAGTACGTAGTTCAAAGCAAGGTTTCAGCCATTTTAGTTTCTCAAACATGTTATCAAAATCATTATAAAGAGTGTCGCGGTTTCCTTTGTATTCTGTTAATTTACTCTCTTGGATTTTAATGTTCGGAAAAACTGCTAATCTTGATTTAAAGGTAGGGAAAGTAGTAATTTTTTTTTGTAATCAGATCTCTTTCAAAAAGCTTCATTTTATTTTGAAAACTTAAAACTGATTGGGCTAGTTCTCCCTTGAAGTGCAAGATTTAAATATTGGAGGTGTTGCTTTACATCTGTAAAGATCTTGTATCCATTATTGATCTTCTAGTTGTGAGTAATTCTTTCTCTTTTTCTTTCATGAAGGCAATAATTGGCTCAAAAAGGGCAACAAATTTATTCAAAAGATTGGTAGTTGACAGCCATCTTACAATACAGTAGAATGAAAGGTCCCCAATAAAATGTCTGAACTCACGGTGTGTTTTGGCACTTACCGAATGAAATTAACAATTTATAACATTGTCGAACTTAAAGTGTTTAATTACTAAATTATCAAAATGGATGATACAGTGAACAAAGACATTGACGATAGTTTGGGTCTTTTGTTAATTGTCCTACTAGGCCACTCTTGTGACCTATCATGGCTGGTGCCTCATCTGTTGCAATACTGAAAAGTTTATGCAGTGGTAGTTGAGCATCTGACAAAGCATGTCAAGTTCCTTTTTTATGTCAATACCTTTTGTGGTTTCGTTTAAATTTATCAGATCCAAGAACTCTTCTTTTATATTTTTAACATTTGTAACATAGCGAACAAATATAGACACTTGATGGATATCTTGAATGTCAGTAGATTCATCCAGTGCTAAAGCTGAAAGCGACGCAGCTTTTCAGATCATTCTCTAGTGAACAAACAACAGCATAACTTATTTCAGAAATACGTCTGTTTAAGTTTTGAGTTCTCTGGTGCAAGAATTTCAATCACCAACCAATATTCTCTTACAAAGTCCCCAAGACTGTAAGGCATTGTTATCTTATTTTTTCTCAGTTTTGATTTAGGAGGAAATTCAGATGCAAATTATTAATAATTAGATTCAAGGTGACGCTTAAATTACTCCCTTTTAAGTGGCATATGGTAGTTTGATAGATGAGACACATGACCTTATCCTTAACAGTAAAAACAAACTCGTCTTCCCTTTGTTCGTATTTACGTTTTACACTTTTCTGTTTCTGTCATTTTTAAGATGGGTTTTATAAACTTAACTAAAAACAATCTTCACTATAAATGAGAAAATTATTTGTTTCAGCACAACGAATATTCCACTACTGTAGTAAGCGAGCATTGAACTGAACATTGAAGGCAGCAAGCGAAGCGGTGCAATTTCAACAGCCTCTACAAAACGACTATTTTTTACTCGGTATCTGCACTTTCTGGAAACTACATAGCTTCGGACAATTCTTTTTCTCGCGTAATATTTGAAAAGATAACGTCAATAAGGTGCTGAAATTGACTCAATAGCAAATAAAATGCACCTTATGCAACATATTCCCATCCTATGTATATAGTTTTTATGTAAAGGTGATTCTTATTGTATAAAAAAATATTTTTTCTAGCGCGAGATGCAAGTTAGCGGTCGTGCGCATGTGTGGTCATTTCAAGATTAAACGGGCAGGGTCCATTTTAGAAACTCGATTGACGTGCCGCTACACTCAATCGCGGGAATGATTTGATGAATTGAAATTTATTTTAATCTTGAAAAGATTATTTATTCGTGTAGGAAACCAACAAACAACCGTATATTGCGTGTAATATTCGAATCATTTTATGAAGTTATTACTATTAAATGTTAGTTAAAATTCCAATGAAGCCCCCAAACTACCTTCAAGAGCCGCATGCGGGTCGAAAGGTACAATTTGGCCACGGTTGCTCTGAGGGCCATTGTAAAGCTTCAAAATTCCAACAGCATGGAAGAAGGTATGATGTAGCTTTGCCATATGAATTGGGGTCTTGCTGAAAAATAAACCATTTCCAGTCTTTGTATTTTTCTTCTTTGTCAATACGCGATCCATCTAATAAATCGATGCAACATGAAACAAGCGCCCATTTGCATCCTCCACTCTTCTTATGCCTGGAATAAGTAGGATTTTGCAAACTTTCATCTGCCCATAATATACTTGTAACCAGCAGCAGAACCATCCAAGCAAGTTCCATTTTTTTTCTATCGAGAGAACAAAACGTCTTGTGTTGTACCATTATTTTGTGTGTTGATCGAAAAGCATGCTTATATATGAGCTTGAAGATGTAATATGTGTTATTCATGCCATGTTGAACGCATGCAAGCTTACCCCAATCTAGCGGTTTGTAGGAAGAGGAAAATAGAGTTCACCCCTGCGAACAACGCGACTTCTTAAAGATTTTGACAATTGCTCTCTCATTGTGTTTTTTTAAGTGGCCTTTGGCCGTCCAGCAGCATCAACTTTATTGTAACTATCAAGGTCCTTAAAAAAATTGTCCACTGGAGCTCTGCTTCGGCCCATTCTTTTAGCAATCTCGCGGTTGCATAAACCTTAAGCCTTTTAGAGCAATAACCCTCCTTTTCCTGTTCAACGTCGGTGAGTTGGTTGCTTTAGGCCTATTGAGAATGGTAATCACATCTCTGTTTCAATCTTATACCTAAAAAGTTGGAATAAATCTGAAAAAAAAAAATTAAAAATGGTAGTGGCTTTATAGATTTGAAGTTATGATATGCTAGATAAAATTAAGAGTATCTTAATATTTCTTAAATTAATAAAAATATAACGTTTTTACTTCAGGGTATTTACCAAAATACCCAAATATATTAGATTAAGTCATTAGTACGAATCAATCCTTCACTAAATCTTTTGAAAACATCATAAAAGTGTAGTTAAAAATTGCATTTACACAGTTCAAAAAAGGAAGGTGTTGGGAAGAGGCCGAATGACCGAGGGCCTCAACCAACTCCTCCGACCGGACGGGCTTCTCAGAGATCTAGATCCAGCCAGCATTCACATATCCGTAGTTTGTCTCAGCTGCTGAACATGTGAATATATGCTGAACTGGCTCTGGTCCTGGTAGTAGCGGATGCAGATGTTTGTGTCGGCCAAGCCAATGGGACGTTTACCTTTTGGATGGTGACCGCACCGGACATGTGCCATGGCGACCCATGTATGACGTTGTAGGGTTTATGTCCGGTTGAATGACCTGTACTGCTTTCACCCAAAATAACCGAAAACTAGAAATTGGGGATTTTTTTTTTCTTCTTCCAACCACAACAGGTTTACCCTGTTTCTGAGTGTTATTCTTTCAAATTCTGTACTTATTTCCGTCGCAAACTACTCACTTTACCATTTTTTTTCAAACCAAAAGTGTCAACTCCCATTTACTGCAATCATGTGAAAATCGAGCGAAATCGGGGATTTAGTTGGGGTGGTTAAATGCTCAAAATGACTAATTTGCGATTGAAATGAGTAGGTGCCGAATTTGAAAGAATCAAACCGAGATGCATCTTAAAACCCGAAATTCCATTCCGGGAAGCATGTGTGTTTGAGAACTTTGGTGCGTGTGTGAATGATTTATATCGGTTCAGTGCTGTCTAGTTTTTGTTTACTTGCGAAACTTAGAATTATACAACGGGGCTGCACGAACCATTTAAATAAAATATCTAAAAACTAACCTCTGTTTAAATAACATCATAATCCTAACTTTCTGAGTCGTAGTTAAATTTACATCTCGTCGTATGGAATGAATATTTCATGCATCGGTGCGATCACTTTCTTTTTCAGAGGGTTGTTGCGTTATACCGACAGGATAGAAATATAGATTTCCAACGAATATCAAACCAAATGCAATATATCTATATCTTCGAGATAGATATATAGCACTAGGGTATTTTTATAAAATAAAAATAGATTACTCGGCGCCTTCGATTAGTGAATTGTGACTGAAACTAGAATAAGACTGTGCTATATTGGAATAATAATTGATTTTGTTGCGGGAGGGGGGGAGGGGCAGAACAAAATTAGGGTTAATATTAATTAGATTTATATTCTAGTTAATTTGTAATTCAAATGTGACATAAAATTACATATGTTGGCAAATATAGTATACAAATGAGTGAAAAATGATGAATGTTGTGTTTTTAATGAGTATTAGAAAGAGAAATATCCTTTTACTAAATTTAAAGGTAAAGCAATATCTATATTATGTCAACAATAAATTTCAGTTTTAAAAGAGCACAATTTGAACCGGCAATTTGATACCAAACATGCCAAGTAATACGTTAGTTTTTCTGATCAGGCAAAGAAGAAGAAATGCGAAGAATTGTCGAGTCAAATGGATAAGAAAAGAAATGTTTTCCCAAAACTTTTAGTTAGTAATGACCGTCTGACCAAAGTTAGCCATCGAATTTCCCACAAAAATGCAAAAAAAAAATTTATAAAGGAGTGCATGATTGATTCTCCTGCCGTCCTTAGGCCACAAAATATTGAGCAATATAAAAATTTAAGTCTATCTCGTTGAACTGTTTCGAGGCACGTAGAAGCTATAGCCGCAAACATCCAATCACAGCTGAAAAATTAAGGTTCCAAACTTTGATTATTTTTCAATGGCATTTGACGGGCTGTGATATCAGAGATACAACCCCCCAACTGCTTATTTTTATTCGTGACATAAGTAGCAAGTTTCATCTATGCAATCGATAAATGATACAACAAAAGGCGAAGACTTGCTTCCTGAAGTTGAGAAATGTGCAATGAAATTAGATTAAGGCTGGAAAACAAAGGGTTTCCTAAAAAGATCAATGATAAAGTTTATGAAAAAATGTAGATCAGAACGTCATTTCTTTCTACAGTTACGCAAGTTGTAAATTATATTAGAAAACATGGATTGAACCATAGACAGTTTATATTTTTTTAAGAAACTATTCAAGCAGAATACACTGATGCTCCATATCATTCTATTGTGCATTGGCTAAGCCTAGGAACAGTATGGAAATCAAGAATAGAAATTCAACTCTTTTTACAGCTCAAAGAAAAGTCTAATGATTTTCCACAACCGTATGATGAAAATTGGATATCAATTTCTACTTTTGCTGTGGATTTACTCAGTCATTTGAATGAACTAAATAGAGACCTGTGAGGCAAAGGAAAATTTGTAAATGACATATTTAACTGTGTAAAATCCTTCATGGACAAATTATTATTATTTTCTCGACAATTAGAAAGGAAGCAATTTACCCATTTTAGCAAAGAAAGTCTTGACATCTGATAAATTAAATGTTTACATTTTACAATTAAACGATTTTCATGCGAATTTTGCCGGTAGGTTTGAGGATTTTAGAATCATTTAAAATTATTTACCTTTACTGACCTCTCCTTTTTACTTTTGCTGCTAATGAGGCACCAGAAAACGTACAACCTGAGAGGTTATTGACCTCCAGAGCAGCAGGCGTCTTTCGGAGTTGTTTAATTCAGTTTCAATTTCGAAATTTTATGAATCATTAGGTGAAGAAAAGCTTCTTAACTTAACGGGTTTTGCAAAGAAAAATTCTTTGGCTCCACCTACCTTTGCGAGGGACTTGGTTAATTGCCCCGAAACGTACCTATCCATCTTATATTTTCTTATGTAACGCTAGATTTCTAAATCACTCATTTTCAAATACATTTCATCCGTAGATAAAATTTCCTTTTAAAAAATAGATGCTCTATAAATACTCCTCATTAACCTTATCTACATGCTCTCTTTCGCTGGCGGTAGTTAAGCTACGATGACGGTGGTTAGTACTTGGGTGGGCGACGCCAGGATCGTGGGTGATGATCATATGATATAGGATGATTAATCATGGTTAGGATTCCACGTTAATCTGAACGTCTCCATTCTGATATAATTCTGGAAACAGTTTAAAAAGGGTGGCAAAACTAAGCAAAAAAAATTCCCCTTACTTATTAATGTGTAGTTATATTATCTATGACTATTTAAGTTTATGCAAACAAATACACAAAGGTAATTGCAATTAACTTGTATGTATTCGAAATTTGCATCCAACTGTTTAACCCTTTCGCTCCCAATGATTCCACATGGCATCATCAATAGTTATCTTCATAACTTTACCCTTTAATGTGTCCGATGAGTTCGTGTGGCATGTTTTGATTTGTTTGCTCAGACGAGGTGTCAGCTGGGGATAGGAAATAGTTGTGACTATCAATGCCATTGGGATCGGTGCCTTGTTATACGCACATATTTGACTGAGGAATACCATAAGGTTTAAGCATAATTTTTCATTTCCATTTCTATTTTATTACATAGAAGAAAGTTATTCTTTGATAATGAACTAAACAAGTTCGAAAGTACTTGGAATGCGCCTTTCATTTTCCTGTGTGATTTTTTCATATATATATATATATATATATATATATATATATATATATATATATATATATATATATATATTTATATTCTAGTACTTCTGCTACCTATAATTTATTTTTAGTTCTATAGTGCCTATGTAGCTAGAAGGCTAGGTCTACATTGACTATAACTGCAAACTTTATTATTTGATATAAGTACTGCTTAAACTATATATATATATATATATATATATATATATATATATATATATATATATATATATATATATATATGTGTGTGTGTGTGCGTGTGTCTGTGTATTTTAAAGGCCCAAAGAAATGAAAACTGGTAACACAACCCGGAAAAACGCTAAGGGCCCAGTCACACCAAGCTTACGACCTGTTTCCGACCACCGGCGACCAGTTGCAGGTAGTCTTTGGAAGTCGCTAATAAGGTCGTAGCTGGTCGGCCGAGCAAGACTGATCTCCGGTGGTTGTCGATGTTACATCGAAAACCACCTGCGACCAGTTTGGACGGCAGAGATTCCTCCGGAGGTCATCCACCAGACGAAGATAGGTCGAACACCCCTGGCCGATCGGGTGGCGACAATTAACCGTTAAAAGGGTGGTCGCCGACCGGTGGGCGTCCAGTCGTAGGTGGTGGCCGATCAGACGAACATGGTCGCAGGTGGTCAGCGACCAATCAGCAGCTGTCAAAACTGAGTACTAGGCGACCTGTCGCGCAGCGGTTGCCCACCACTCGGCGAGTGGTCGCTCCTTGATGGGCGACCGATCGGCCACTGATCTCAGTGGGAGTCGCTGTTGGAGTCACGACATCTGGCAACTAACGGTCGATCGGTCTACCACCAGTACAAATCGACCCGGAGCGTACTGTACACGCCAATATATCCAGGGATGGCATCCAATACCTCCGCGTTTTGTGCGTTTCAACAGTTGCCTCAGACGATACAGGAGAAGGATAACTGCAATGACATCCTGCTGTTCTTGAAGTGCGGGTTGTGCGAGAATCACTAGTTGGTGAGGTGCTAGTGTAGTGCCCATGAACTTGAACCTACTGAGGTAGGCAGAGGTGTGTGCAGGGCCAACACAAGCCGCCCTATATATAGGGTCATTATAAATTGACGACCGTTGGCCGACCGCTCACCGATTGGTGGGCCACCCATCACCGAACAGTGAGCGACCTACGAAGACTTGTTGCGAGCGAGAGGTGGTCGCCGGAGACCTGTCAGAAGCTTGATGGTCGTGACTAGTGGCCGACAGGTGGGTAACCAGTGGCCAACTACTCGTAGGTTGTCAGCGCTCGATGACAGGTGGCAGCCACAATGATCGCCACCCGGACGCCCACTAGTGGGCTACTAGTCAGCCACTAGTAGCCCGCCGCCTGCGACTAGCTCTCATTAAAGGTTGTTTCGCCGACCGATGGCTTGATTTTCGGTCACAGGTGTTGGGAAACATTACGTGTACCATTAAAGCTTAAGAAAGAAAATGAGATATATAGTAACAAAGAAATAGGGACAAACTATTTTAACCGTTATATGAAAATGAATAAAGTAGTTGGATTTGAACCTGCGTCATTAAGTGCTCTTCGCTAAAAATTACCACGACGCTCATCGCCAGAGCTACCATCTTCAACCCTCAACAAGGTTGATTCAAGAAGCTTTTTGAATAACGAAGTGTAGGTTTTTTATCCAGTGAGAGACAAGACAAGAAGTGTTTTTCTAGTAGGAGGGGGCACGGGCCTTTTTGTTTGTAATAATTGAAAATCATATGACACGTGATATAAAATAGATATATTTTAATCACGTGTCATGTGATTTTCAATTATTACAAACAAAAAAGCCCGTGCCCCAATAATGCCATGTAGAATCATTTTATGTTTATGCATTTCTTTTAATGTTCAATAAAAAAGTTGTATATGTGTTTTATGACCTAAATGGAATGCTTAAAAAAAATTCCCTAACTTTATAATTTAAGAAGGGGATTTTTTTTGAGTATCTGAATAATAATTTCATCTTAGTTTGGTTATGACTTATGTTTTTTTATCAAATTTATTTCTAATAATTCTTTTATAATATCAAAAAACAAAATGGTGAAGTTCAGAAATAAATATAAGTATCGAAATTTTGTGATTTTTTTAAAATCCAAAGAATTACAAATGGGGAAATTCAGAAAATTTACCATGGCTGCTTTTTTTTAGATTTTAAATTGTAATTTTAGTAGCGAAGCGCAAGCTCCCCCGCACGGAGGAGTAGCGAAGCCATTGCCTGTTTTTTTTTTATATAAAGCAATACTTCGGGAGAGAAAGAGTTAAGTGAGGCCCGCAGCTCAAAATTATTTCCTGTTTTTACATCTTTATTCTTTTCTATCTCTATTTGCCAGTCGAGAATTTAAACCTTTCTCAGTTACATATATATCTAGGCAAATCCTTAACAAGTGGTATTTGTATCGTTTTTTTCCTCACTACCATATGGTTTGCCAGAAGGTCCGGACTCACTTAGGAAGCGGAAAGAAAACAACAAAATTCTATATTTTATGGAGCAAAACCAACATTTATTCTTCAAAATAAAGTCCATCACTCTCTACGATCTTCTTCCAGCTAGTATCCGAATCTGGCTTTGAATAAAAACCCGTAAACAAAAGCTTACTTCACTGCATCAAAAGTGTTGAATCGCTGGTCGCGAAGGAAGTGTGCCAGTGAGTGAAATAGGCCATAGTCACTCGGAGCAGCACCGGGAATGAATGATGGATGTGGAAGAATCTCAACACCGTCCATCTGTTTGAACTCCTCCATATTCAACTTGGCAGTGTGTGACCTCGCATTGTCTTGCTGAAACAAAGCCTGACCTCGATTGATCAAAGCAGGGCATTCCTTCTTTAGTTTGTCGTAAAAGCGGTCTAACTGCTGGTAATCTAGTTTATTGTTGATAGCGTAACCGTATGGAACAAGCTCGAAATGCAGTACTCCTTGGAAATTCCATCAGAGATCATGACCTTCTTATCAAACCGATTCCGATGTGGAACGGATGCCGGTAATTGACCTCGCGGAACTCATTTCCTCTCCTAATCGTGATAACTAAGTACACCCACATTTCATATGATATGACAATTCTCATTCAGAATCGGTCGTCCATTGGGTTATTAAGAAGTTGGCTGCAAATCTCTAATCTACGGGCAAGTTGTGCTTCGGTGAGGTCATATGGATCCCATTGGGGCTTCTTGTGAACAAAATCCATTTGATGCAATCGGTTCAGCACAGTCTGATGGGATGACACTTCAACACCTTTCGCAAGATCACGGCTGTCGCAGAAATTTCAACTTCCAATGCTGCACTAGGGCCTCGCTGTCAAAGACTGATGGTGGCCGGAACGTGGTTGATCGTCAAGGGTAAGATCCCGGAGTTGAAACATTTATACCACCTCGAGACTTTCGCCTGACTGACCAACCATATATATTCCATATTTGATAAGCTGATGTACAAGAATGACTGGAAAGTTTGATCCGGGAAATAAAAGAAGATATTCTTGTAATAATGAGGTGTAAGAAAAATATTTTCGAACTGCGGATTTCTTCCCTTCCCTCGTTCGTCTGACTGCCACTTTTTGCCTATCTATTTATCACGTGTCTAAGTGTCTTAATTCAATCTTGGATCTGCAGTGGATGTTGGTGACTATTGTTTTTGAAAGATGATACGAAAGTAGTCATCGCACTCCGTTTTTTCCCCATTTTTCTAGGACCTTTGGAGAGTGTGTCGAGACGTAGGTTCTATGGACGCGTTTACGACGGTCACCCCCTTCTTGGGATAGAGTGGTGGCACATTTTAGAAGCATGCGATTTTTTTTTTATATATCTCATCTGGCGACTGCCTTCTAGGGAATAAGTCGCCACACTCAAGGCAGCCTAAATCAAGGCTATATTAAAAGCCATATTAAAAAAAAGGGAAATACAAAAAATACAAACAAAAAGCAAAAGAAAAACAAACAAATTGAAAAAATATAGAGCAAGCTCCGTCGACGGGCAAAGGCCCGCCCTCTCCCGCCGAAGAAGACCGCGATCCATAATTGAATTTTAAATAACAGGGAGAAGGCCGGCCTCCTCCAAAAAGTCTAAAAGTCCACCGGTCGGTGTGCACGAATCCGTGCCGAGTACAAGGGACAGGCGGTAGCGACCACGTCCATTTCGGTACCGGGACAGGTATCGTGGGCGAAGATCACCCAGACTAGGACATTCGACAAGAATGTGCCGAACAGTCTGGGGGACGACGCAGTCATCACAATAGGGCGCTGGCGAGCGCTCCATCAAATGGCGATGCGTCACACGAGTGTGCCCGATGCGGAGGCGACAGAAAGCAACCTGAAGCCGTCGCGGCATTGGGGGATAGGTCCATGAGAACAGTCGCGGCGCATTGGCACGCAACTTTAAGTTCCCCTGGACCGTCTTTGCCAAGCAGTCCGAAGAGCTGCCCGTATTCCTGCCATGTAATCTGTGTGTGGAAGAGCGAAACGGTGGTCGGGTCGCCCGTTCTTCGCGGACTCTTTGGCGCCCTCGTCGGCGCGCTATTCCCCACAATTCCGACATGTCCAGGAACCCAGCAGAAGAAAATCTCAACATCCACCCGGCTCACTAAAACCGTGGCATCACGCATATCACGATTCGGTCTCCGAACCGAACACGTCCTGTAATATCCTGTATTGAGTGGTGAATTGCCACCAACTCAGCCGTGAAGACAGACGCAGGGCCTGGCAAGAGCCCCGCTGACTTCAAACAGAGGGTAAACGGCGTGGAAGCCGAGCCCCTCTTCGGACTTGGAGCCATCCGTATACACTGGCACGGTTCTAGCGTGACACGAGGTGTGCTCCAAAAAGGTCGAACGCAATACTCCCGGCGCTGTACAAGCTTTGTGAGCAGAGGCGTGGTGACAAATAGCCAAATGTGCTATCCTCCAGGGTGGCGTCCTGGGCAGGACCAGGGGCGCCACCGGCCAGAGAGCTATACTTAGTTCTCGAAGGATTTTCCTGGCCCTGGCCCTAAACCCAAAGGGCTTAGGGTATGACTGGCGTCTCTCGGCGGCATAGGCACCGTCGAAATCAGCTGCGGATGCAGTGAGAGCTGTTGGAGACTGAGGGAGACGCTGGGCTCGGGCGTACTGGCGAATAATGCACTGTACACGGCGTAGAGCGAGTGGCATCTCCCCAGAATCGACTAGTAGGCTCTGAAGGGGGGAAGTGCGGAAGGCACCGGTCGCCAAGTGAAGGCCGGTGTGGTGGATCAAGTCCACCTTCCGCAAGAAACGCTCGGCTGCGGATGCATAAAACTAGCATCCGTAGTCGAGCTTCGAACAAACAAAGGATGGAGAAAAAAGTAAGCCAGTAGCCCTATCAGTGCCTCAAGCGCTAAATGTCATGGAACGGAGAATATCCATGGCGCGGATACAAGAGACCCTAAGGCTGCGAATATGAGCCTCCCAGGTGAAGGGTCGGTCAAATACAAGACCAAGCAAACGATGCGATTCAACCACTTCCAGGCGTACCCCATTAAGAAACAAGTCTGGATTAGGGTGGAGCCGTGGATGGTGAAGTGCACCAGCTTAGTCTTGGCCAAGGAAAACCGAAACCTGTGCGCTTCGGCATAGCGAGAGACGCAGTTCAATGCCTGTTGGAGTCGACGCTCCAGAGTTGGCATCTGGGCCGCGCCAAAAGGGAATGAAAAGGTCGTCCACGTAGAGCGTAGCGAGAACATCTTCCGGCAGCACCGAGGTGATGCCGTTGATGCTCAGGGCAAAGAGTGTGACACTGAGGACACTTCCCTGCGGGACACCCTCTTCATGCCAGATTGAGCCGGAGAGCCCCCCCCCACCCACCCGTACCCGGAATCGACGATCTCGCAAAAATTCTGATATAGACATTGGGAGGCGTCCCCTCGACCCCAATGTGTGGAGAGTCTCCATGATACCGTATCACCATGCGGTATCATAGGCCTTCTCCAGATCGAAAAATACCGTGTCGTAGTGCTGTCTACGAAGGAAGGCCTAGCAGACGACATTTTCCAGTCGGAGCAGAGCATCCGACATGGAGTGGAACTTGCGGAAGCCGCACTGTCACAAGACAGATAGCCTCCGCAATCCAGGAAAAAGGCTAATCTAACATTTATCAATTTCTCCATCAACTTGCACACGCAAGAAGTTAGAAAGATTGGGCGGAAACCGGTCGGAGTAGAGTGATCTCTCCCCGGTTTGCGAAAGGCGAGCACAGTAGCGATTAGCCAGGAATCTGGGAGGAGACTCTCCACCCATATGCTGTTAAACAAATCTAAAAGAAAGTCCATGCTTCACTCACCCAGGTGTTGAAGCATGGCGTACGGGACATCATCCGGAGTATGGGCGGTGTCCGCGCACCAAGCGAGAGCGGAAGGCAACTCACTCACAGTAAACCTGTCGTTGAAGGGTTCTCCGCCTCTGGAGTTAAAGTCCAGTCGGCGGTTTTCCGCACATCACGACGTGCATTGAATGCTGGCGGAGCAGCATCCCGGCTAGAGAATGCGGAGAAAGCGGTCGCTAAGGATTCCACCACGGACGCGGGGGTCCGAGATTGCGGTCCCATTCTCCTGGAGAACGGGAAGGGGGTCCTGCGAGAACTTGCCCCGAATCCTTTTGATTAACCTCCACACCTCCGCTAGAGGGGTCTCCCGTTAAGTGAAGACACGTATGCCTGCCAAGAAGAGCGGTGGGCGTGCTTTAAAAAAATATACCGGAACCTAGCCCTAGCCCGACGAAATTCAGCGACAGTGAAATCGTTCGGGCGGCGCTTATAACACATGTAGGCATAACGCTTCTGTTTCAGGGCAGTCTCACACTCGGCCGACCACCATGGCGTGGTCGGCGTGCAAAACGGCCAGACGTCCTAGGAATAGTAGTCAGGCCCGCGGCGATGAGGTTGCCGGAAACGAACTCAACGGCCTCATCTACCGACCTAAACTCCTCGACTGAGATAGAGAATTCAGTCATTTCCTGAAATGCAGGCCACCGCGCCCGCGCCAAGCACCACCGAGGTGGGCTCTCAGGCGGCAGTTGCCCTGAAAATGATATTTAAATGGGAAAGTGATCACTACCATGGAGGTCATCGACCCCCCCCCCCCAATCAAAATCCGGCTGTGCATCCGAAAAGCACAAAGATAGGTCAAGGCAAGAAAATGAAGCGATTCTCGGACAGTGATGCGTAAACTCATCCACGTTTAGGACACCCATCTCAAGCTCTTCGATCAGATCGGCAAGGACTTGTCCCCTGGGATTTATGGAGTAATCTCCCCAGAGAAGATGCCTGCCCTTCAGATCTCCAAGCAAGAGAAAGGGCCTCGGCAACCGTGCCACGACGCGGCGGAAGTCCTTCGCGTCGAAGTCAGCTGACGGTGGAATGTACTCAGAAATAACAGTATACCTCATATCCAGGTGAAGCTGCACAGCCATTGCCTGAAAGAAGGTATCTAAAGTGAAAATAACGTAGACATCATGCCGGGTGTAAACCGCGCATCCCCCAGCCTGGCCCCCATCTCATGGTGGTGGGGTCGCCAAATCCTTATACCCCGGGAGGGCGGGCAGGGGGCACGCGCCCAGCATGGTCTCCTGCAGAACGAGGAAGGGGGACGAGACGAGCCTCCGCAGCTCCTCCCAGTTGGCCCGGAGGTCACGGCAATTCTATTGAAGGAATATGCAATCCAGGCCTAGCTCGGAGGAGACGCGGGGGCCCTCTTAGAACAGAAGACCCTCACAAGGATGGCCGTACGATTCCCGGAGGTAGAACTCCGGGCGCTTTTGACCGGACAATGCGCTGTCACCTTCGAGGACTTATTGGGGGGGGGGGGAGGTTGGGCTCGCCATGCGAGTCCTTTCCTCCCTCCGCCTCGAAATCTTAGGCGGGCGTTGCGGCTTCGGAGGCGGGGGGGGCGCTCTTTTTGAGGATCCACCGTCTCCGAGCCACTCAGCCTACCACTAGGCGTGGGCGAAGGAGCCAAAGCTCCTTTGTTGCTGTCCTTCTTTCGGGGGACTGCTTTATGAACCCCGGAAGATGGCCTGGCGACCAACTTTAGGGGTGTTGCCTCCCGTGAGTCTAACGACTTGGTGGAGGCGCGTGGCCATTTCGCCAAACGGGAAACGGTCACGCTGGGGGAAGGGGGGGAGCCCTGGTTTTAGCCGGGGCTGGCTGTGAACCCTTTGTGTCGCCAGCTTTACCAGGGGAGCGCCCGGGTTGAGTAGAACCCGCAGAAGGGCTCCGAATGAGCGTGGAAACGACCGTGCTCGTTGGCCTGGATGGGCCAGGAGCAGAGGTTGTCTTTCTTTCCATTAAGGCGTAAGACGTCCCAGGCAGAGCCGGGCGCGCCAGGACCAGGTCCTTAGCCTCGCGGAATGAGAGTCGATCCTGGGTCTGAACGGCCAGGGTTTCTTTCTCTAGAAGCATGCGATCAGGAGGGGTGTTCCCTCAATCTTGCCCTCCACCCTCTACTGGTTGAGTACGATACGTCGTTTTCAGTTACACATACTCAAAAAGCAGACAGCCAGGAGACACCATCTTTCACGCAGAGATTAAAGGACCGGCGACGCCCATTTTCTTCAGCAATCTCATCTCACCTTTTCGAATTAACTTCTCACCTTTTAAAAATCAATAGTTTATAGTGTCCCTGTATATTGACGGTACGTAAATTTAAACTCATTACGGGATTAATGTTAGTGCTTAGTTTCATTATTTTGTAATGGTGTAACTACCACTTGTCAATATTTTGCGTTGCAAGAAACTTTAGTCCTTTTGCACGTACTCTAATATAACCATTCAAATTCCTTTCAGAGTGTAAAAATTTCAAATACATTCTTCTTATTAATCTTTAACATCTTTATTTTCAAATATTCAAAAAGTCAGCTTTCACCCCTTTCAAAAATACATACCAACTAACGAGAGAATTTGGGACTCAACTCGTCTCAAAGCATCTCTGGAGAAGGCATTAAACTTTTCCAAAACTCTAAACCCGAATTGTTGCCTACTCTCAAGTCTTTTCAAAACCAGCAAAAAAGACTAGCCCCTAACGGCGTGGAGGTTCGATACTAACAGAAGTCTAAAAGTAACCGAGTTTCGTTTGATATATTTAATATATAACACAATACGTAGGCTAGGTACTGCATCTATTTATGGACAAAAATTTAATTTTGTTTCTTTAATGTCATTTATCAGAGAAATGGTATATGATCGTGCAATCTAACCATTTCATCTGCACACTAAAATCATATTAGGTTCGGGTATGAAGTTGTGGATCTGCGGAATAAATTACCTGTTCTTGATACGAGGCAAAATATTCTTTACAGATGCCATTAAGAAATTGTCGGGAAATGTATCGCAAATAAGGAGGATTATTTTGAGTAAGTTTCGACCACCGAAAATTAAAATTATTTATGTCTACTTTTCTTGAATAAAATGTTTTTTATGAGGCAAAATTTACTATATTCTCATCATTTACATAGGGGATTTTAATATCATTATACCCCCTCCCCTACTATAGTCAAGACTCATTATATTCATGGTCTCTTCCTACTTCCCAGATGCTCATCTACATCTTTTAGCGATCACGAGCTCTCATATTTGTTTTTTCTTTAAATCCCTAAATCCCCCAGGCGCGGAACGGATGGCTCTTCCCTGAGCCACGAAGGTTTCTGGGGGTGGGAAAACACAGTAGTACCACCGCTCTTCCTGCCCCGCTCACCCTCAACGAGCACCATCCCTTGTCATTCTGATATATCCATGTGATTGTCATCATCCGATCGGGAGATCTCGTCTACGATTGAAAAGGGATGGCTGCAAGCTGATACCCCACAGATGCCAGCTGTAGCATAGTTACACAGGATGTTACACCCGGAACCCCCAACTTCGCAGGATAGTGAATTGTTAATGTTAATTCATGTAGAATCCCGGAAGAGACTATAAAATGCTGAAATAGACGTAGGCCTACTTTTCATTAATAATACCACACCCAAATTGCTGAAATAGACAAACCTACCACCTTTCAGTGAGCATTTATCTGCCGAAATAGGAAGGTATAGGTTTAATTAGAACTACTCAAGCCTAGATGACGCTCCTACCCGACAGCACACCGCATGGCAAGGCCGGTACGGTTATACAGGTGTGAAAACCTCCTCAAAAACCACCTGCCCAGTCATGTTAACTGAGCCTAACTAAACAAAACTCAATTTTATTCCGTAAACTCTGAGTTTCCTTAAATTCTACTTTTCTCAGATACGATTTTTTTGTAGCTTAAATAGGTAAGAGTTTCTTTGGTATCATAGACAGGGGGGTTTGAGGGGCTTACCTCTCCTGCAGGCTCAGGGGAGAGGCGTTCTCCGAGTAGTATCCTCATTTGGTTCCTTAACTTGCAGACATTTTTGCCTCCACTAACTTCACCTCTCGCGGCCGATCTCTTTCAAAAGGTTGGGGCACCTGCCATCGTTAATTTGCGCCTTGCACTTATTTCTCAAATAATAGAGTCCTTAAGGGAATCCCGGGAGAGAGAAAACATAAGATGGGAACTGAAGGAAAAGCGAAGAGCTTCCACTTGCCATTATTACGCAGAGGAATGGAAGATATGCAACCGGGGATCGCCATATAGGCACTGGGGCCGGGAGGGCGTGCCGTTCCTCCAGGTTTCCGTTGTAGCAGAGGTAGTATACCCCTGCTGTACCATCCCCCCCCCCTCCCTCGCGAAAGTCAGCGGCAGTGGGGGCACCAGAAAAGAGCGCACTTTCCTCCCCCGCCAATTTACAACTAAATTATCTCGCAGAGTTTGAATAAAACACAAGTGAGCAAACCAAGAATACAAACACGAAGGAAGCGTTGGGGGAGGTCTATGAGCCTGAGGGATAATCCTTGATATAGGCGGTGGCATCGCGAAAATTACAATAAAGAGTACAATTATGAGCAGTACATGTCAGGGAGTACTCATGCACGAAAGGAATGGAGATTAGCACCATTCGTTCATATCTGAGGGATAGGGGGGAGGGGGGCAGCCGTCCGTCACCATTGTCGCGTTTCAAACGAGTCGCAAGGAAACCTCCAGACACCTCGGACTCAAAACAACGCTTCAAACTACTATGGGAGGAACGGCGGGGGGTGAAGAAACTCAACTATGATATAATAATACTCCGCAGTTACGTGCAAAAACTCCCATTCTCCTGTGCATATTTTTAATGTAGAACATAAACTAACGAGAGCAGCAGGGAATTTCTAAGATTGAGGAGTTGAATCACTGTGGACTGAGGGAGGGGGGGGGGAATCGGGGCTCCTTGACTCGCATTTCATTCAGCAGTGAGCTACGAACAGCGGCGCGTCTCCTGCCGAGAGGATGGATGCGGGCTCATTGGAGACCGAGATTGCTCTAATTGAAGGCCCGATTGGGACCGAGGCCATGTTCCAATTACATCGACGAATTGTGCGGTCGTCGTCCGAGTAATTTGAGCAACCACCACAAACCCGCACGTATAGGTCATCTCGACCAACAGTCAGTATTATTACAGATAACTAAACAGGATATATGAATTAAATCCAGACGAGTGCTATTATCATTATTTAATGAACCAAAAAAATGCAAGACTAAACGAGGACATCTCCGTTTAGGAGTGTGTGAAAGGTACATATCCCAGGGGCGCAACGGATAGTAGATGCGCAGCTCTCCTGGGGTTTAATTTAGAGTACTTTCCTTTCTTTCACAAGATGAGAGGGCTCATTTTCGTCCTCAAAAGCCCGTGTTCTCGTTGTTCGAACTTGTTCCTGGAGGGTTCAACCGTACCCTCCCTACCCCAGCATTTAGCATCAACGAGATCTGTTATCGCATTCGCACTTTTCTTTTCACTATCCCCCCCTCGTTATCCCCAGTAGGGGATCGGGTTACATTGTGGTAGGGCAGATATGGGAGAGGTACGCGCCCTTTGTAGTCTCCCTTTTAGACTACTGGGTTATGTATAAATTTCCTTGCATTTTTCCCCACTCCCTAACCTACCACTTCATTGACGACCCTCCTTAAAAGCTAAATCTCGATGTTTGCACGGGTGATTTGCTGATCTTTGAGTTTTCTTTATTGAGAAAACCTCTGTAGCCAACAGATTCGAAATCACATCTGAACAAACAGGGGCTACCGATATTCATGTGAAGACGTTTTGAAGCACCATGTATTTTAAACACGGGCCTAACTTGGAAAATGGCCGCGCCATTCCTCGAAAGGCCGAACAAGGAACAAGATGGCCTAATCCGATAGGCGTTCAGGAGCAATTCGTGACCTACCCGTATTGCCTTGGGCTGGATCCAATAATAAACGCGCCCCTCTCCAGCAGCTGATCTGATAACGTCTCCATGTCGGTCTTCCAAACGGGGTTAGGCAGCCACCTCCCTCCCCGAAAAAAATCGTAACCACTGCACTGTCTACGGTACCCATTCACACTTAAAATAGGCCTAACTGTCAAACGAATCGGATTTAATCTCTGGCTTTACACAAGAGAGAAAAAATCGACAGGCCTACTCCATACAAAAGGGCGATAAACATCGAAAAATAATAGGTCTCGGTCTCTTGCCCTTACCTGGGACTATTTCACAATGCCGGGCAATTCGATACCAGACAAGCGGCCAGCATGGTGGACGGAACTAAATAGAAACCTATTCAGGTACAAAAGAAGTCTGTTCTTAACGTAGGCAAGTACCGCTCTCCAAATCTAAACGTGGATACAATGGGTACTTCATAGAGAATTAACGTAATATTGATTTCCCGAGTTGATGCTTGGATCTTCGTTTATTAACAAAAATAAATGTGTACACATATATTCATTGTAAAAGTGCATGGTAATATCTCTATACAATTACATGGTATATACGTAGACACACACACACACATATATATATATATATATATATATATATATATATATATATATATATATATATATGTGTGTGTGTGTGTGAAACCACTGTATAGGAGCCAAAAGTTTAATTTACGAGACTAGTTTCAGTATGTAGTTTATCATACCCTCTTCAGTCGTATACTGGAGAGGGTATGATAAATTACATATTGAAACTAGTCTCGTAAATTAAACTTTTGGCTCCTATACAATGATTTCCTATCATCTAACAAGTTAAAATTAATAACGCTGCCACAGCTGTGGACTTCAATAGAACCTGCATACAACATGGCCTTTTACCTAATTATATATATATATATATATATATATATATATATATATATATATATATATATATATATGTGTGTGTGTGTGTGTGTGTGTGGGTGGGTGGGTGTGTGTGTGAGAGAGAGAGAGAGAGAGTGCGAGAATTTCACAATAGCGAGAATTAATTTCAAGATATTCAAAAAACACTAGTAAAATCAGTTTATTACATTACAGGACTAGTTTCCTTATCTACCACCATATCTAAAGACTGGACACAAATGTCTTATATATAGGAACGGATGGAGGAAAGGATCACAGGGGGGGAGGGGGTGCAAAGAAAAACATAGATAAGGGAACAGGTAAATTTGTGCTGATTTTCGACTGATATTGACTTAGTTATAATTTTGTAATAATCATCAGACATAAGTTTAACAATTATTACAACAGACGTAAAAAAATAAAGGACTTGACGCCTTAAACTTTGTGATTTCAGAAGTAAAATAAAGGGGTTGTGATTTTGAATAGAACTCATTCCATTTGAAAAATGTATTAGAGATTGTGTGAGATAGATAAAATACTTATTATTATTATTCACCGTTTAGAGGAAAAATTAACCGTTTTCTGCTCAAGTTGAAGGAAATTTTGTTCCTAGTGATTCTATTTATAATTGTCTGTACGTTTCATCATCATACATAGGGTCTACTCTTTAGGCTGAGATATATAAGGATACCCTCTTCGTCCTATTCTTGCTTCATATAATTTTCCTGAACCTATAATGTTGCTAAGTTTTTAGTTCCACTGTTAACCTCTTTTTATTTCCAATTTATTTATCGTTAATAAGAGCCTTGGTTTCGCTTCTGAAATCACAAAGTTTAAGTCGTCAAGTCCTTTATTCTTTTCCAGCTTCGACATCACATCCTCAGTTATAAATAGAAAATTGGCGCCATTAAAACACTTCTTTTAACCAGTCTTCCACATCTTTAGCATGCATTTTGAATTTATTTTTTTAAGAATACTTTGTACAAAATGACTACCCCTTATCCTTGATCAAAAGCTGCATTAGGAAATTTATTTCAGGTTGTATATTCCTCCCCTTCTTTTAATGTTCCCAAGGAAATTAGGTTTGTCATGTTGCCAGATATCAGCCCTTTTAATGACCTGCTCCGGAAACGTTTAACTACTATTTTAACGAAATTTTATTTAAAATCAATTTGAAACTTATAGTCATCAATAATTTTTTTTGTGTGAAAGATAGTATTCCCACGCCATTGAGTTCGTACATTGTATATAGATTTAGTTACGTTCACTTCAGGGGCGGATTCTGTTGACACATAGGCATTAGCTATAGGAACCGGTAAAACGTAATAGAGTATTCTTTTATCTGGAAACAGGCGATTGATTGTAAGACGGACGTGTCCTTAAACGATTTTTCTGCATAAAAAAAACTTGTTAAATCTATATCAACTCTCTGTATTAAATACAACTACACAAATTTAAATAATGACAGCTAATCCTTTCCATTGTTTATATCCTAATAACCAACCAAGCTGGATTGAATCTTAAGATTCCTTCTCGTTTTCACTTGTCATTGTGATCCGACCATGTAAGTAAGAAAAGGTTCACTCTCTTTATTCAGTTTTTGTATATGTATCCAATTCTCGCCTTTTTTATCCATTTCAATTGTTGAATTTCGTACTGTTCCGTTTATTTTAGTGTTTGCGTTTGATTGATATAATTTATAATCAAATATTTTCTGCTGCACTTTACCTCACGAGTTTTTTTTTATTAGCATAACTTTCATGTTAGTATTTATCGTTGTTTATATGTCATTTTCTAAGATTTATAATATATATATATATATATATATATATATATATATATATATATATATATATATATATATATATATATATATATATGTGGTACGTGTATCAAACGTGGGTATTTTAACTGAATATCTAGATCGATATGGCAACACGAATTGATCCGTTCTTTTAACTTATCTAAAACTAAGAAGCGAAAACCAACGAGAACATCTCCTGCGTAAAGATGATAAAGACATATATGTAAATAAAGTGGACACACGAAAGTGGTACAGATTCTTCTACAGGCATTGAAGCTACAGGGGGGGGGGCGCAATCCAAGAGATGTCTATTGCAGTATGTTTGCCCAGGCTACAGCCGAGACCCTCTCGCGGAGCTGTAGCATAGGTTTCTTTAGCGGGATTTGCGACCCCCTGACCACTTTGGTTGAGTCACTCCAGACGTGGAGGAAGGTGGGAGAGATGACAAGCGAAAAAAGGAGTGAAGTGCGCGACAGCAGAGCATCTAGCTTCGAGGAACGCAGCGAAACCTAACGTACACAGTTGCTCAGAAGTACGCACGTGAAATCTCGTTACGGCCACGTGTGTGCGTTTAAAAAAAACGGCGCCAGAACGTTTGATGTCAATGAAAGCAACGAAACCGGGACGAAACCGACTTAAAATCTCAATACTGATGATGGATGGAAGCCCACTTGTTGCCACGCCACCCTGCCCCTTCAGAATAGGGGGAGGAACCTCGGCGGTAGGTCTTTGATGACTGTAAATAGGCCCTGTCGGTCTTTGATTATTATAAATTAGACCTGGCAGGGTGATGATTTTAACTTGACCCTGTTTGCCTTTAACAAATGTAGATTTGCCCTCTAGACCTACGAGGACTGAACATGGTGATGCGGGTCTGAAATCATCGCAACTTGGACCTGTAACTTGGCTGTGTGGGCCCTGATGACTTGGCCCTGTCGGTCTTTGGTGACTAAAAACTAACCCTGTCGGACGAAGAGTTAGCAAAGTGCAGCCAATCATCCGACGACGCAGTGCAAGGCGAATGGATTCATTGGTGCGTCCTTTTTAAGTAAATTCAAAATGCGAAAACCAAGGAGGCATCTCCGCCCGCCCGAAAGTTGTCGATGAGAGCAAAGAGGCGAAGAGGTGGAAAGTGAAAACGAACGTACAATATTTAAAAGAAGTTTATAGAACAGCGCGAAGCTCCAGAACGTGAAACCAAAGGCTAAATGGTAAAATTATGGATGCAGTCGCAAGAGGAGAATACATGGGGCGCATAGAAGAGGGAAAGTAAGTTGATGTGAGAGGTGGGGGAGAGGGGAGAGAGTTGGGGGATTTTCCTTTAAAGGCTACCTGGCGACTACCACCAGGGGCATAAGTTGCCGTAATCAATTTAGCCTATTATTAGCAACGTTGAAAAAACTATACATTCTACTGGGTCCAATACTTCTGGAAGCGGCGGGTTTCAAAAGGTACCGGAACTTAGCCGTTGAAATGGTTCGGGCGACGCATAGAGCGGATGCGGGCCAAGTATTACATGGGGCTGCGTCCCGCGAATTTGGGCAGGATGGAACGAACAGCCGTGGCCAAGAGTTTTCGGAAACATGGAATTTTTCTTATTCTTTTGGTACATCTATGGATATGTTGCTGTGAGTTTGCATTCTTATGCCAAATATTTCTGAAAATGGCGATAGTATTGAAATGTATGAAATTCTGGCATCAATATGCGATGTTAGCCAAAATGTCTTACCTAATAATAACATCATATTTGTTGAGTAGTGTGATATTTCATGTCGACAGGATATGATAACGGAGAAAAAAATGTAACTATGCCGTGGAAGAAAGAAGTCAGTTACGCACCCTATACAAGGAGGATCTCAGCTGATGACATATCTCCCGTAGGGTCGGCGAATCACATTCCAGTGTTGCAGGAGTGTTAAAGAGGATCCGAGAAAGTGGGCACATACATTCAAGAGCAATCTCGTTCTGGACGACCCAGGCTCAGTACCTAACGTGACGAAAGAGCTCTGCGTCGCACGAATCTTCGGGATCGTAAGAAACCCGCAATACAGCTGCAACATGAATGGACATAGTGCAACCAGGTTAATGCATCCGTCAGAGAATGTCCGTCGCATACTACTTGCCCCAGGTCTTTTAAGTTATGTAAAACCCTCCATAAACCGCCGATGAATCTTCAGCAGAAGTGAGGTCGACTGGCTTAGGCACGTGTTCACCAAAACTGGACCATCCGTCAGTGGGGGCGAGTCTTATGGTCCGAACCCAGGCAACGTTAGAGTACGTAGGAGGATAGGGAAATAGTAGAATCGAGAGTGCATAGTCCAACAGTAAAGAAAGGGGCAGTCGGTCTATAATGGTATGGAGCTGCATGTCAAGTTCAGGATTAGGTCGTCTCATCGTTTGTGATGGCACCATGAATTCCGAGAAGTATCAAGCTGTCCTGAGAGATTACATGCTTCCCTCAGCCCAAGACCTCTTCAGAAATGAACGGAATGTGATTTTCCAGCAGAGCAATAACCCATATCACGTCTGAATCCACCATAGTGGTACAGGGCCAACGATATCACGTTGATTGATGGACTCTCCACCTGTCTCCGGATATGAAGCTACTTGAAAAGCTCTGGCAAGACCTGAAAGAGGCTGAGGTCGTCAGCCAACCTCCAATGAGCAGCTGAGGGCCGTCATCACCGAGGATTAGACCAGTATCATACACCCCAAGTATCGTAAAATGGTGGAGATCATGCCTCAAAGAATAAATGTTCTCATCACTGCAGGACGAAACACTACTGAAATATATATATATATATATATATATATATATATATATATATATATATATATATATGATAGGGATAATTATTCCAACATTTAAATTATTGAAAGTTTATGAAAAGTAGGCAATTAAAAAAAAATAGTACATTGCTTAGCTGAATGGATCTAGAATTGCAATCTGGTCCTGTTCCTGTAGGTGAGTTTCAGCCTCTGGAGCTTTGCTATTCGATCAAAAGGGTAAAATGATGACAAATATAGATTAAGTGAATGATTTTGTGTAATTATAATCTATTTCGTAATATTTTTGTAGAAATAAATGTTGGAATCTTTCTCAATTTCAGAAATTCTTCTTTCCAAACAAAAGCTTGCATCATTGATGCTCTGCAGCAAAGTGGAATTAAATACAAGGAGATAGTTGATAAAGGTAAGGTATCAACTATGATTAATGATTCCTTAAAAACTGGTTAAACTAGTGTGAAGAAGTATTCCAGACGTTCAAGGGCTTCAAATGAACGCCAAGATCGCCTCCTGGTAATGCCCCAGCTCAAAACTCGGGTTGCCTCCAGTGCCAAGCTAGCTCACGATTGGAAAGAAGCAGGTATGAACGTTTCATCGCACACAGTGAGTAGGAGACTTGCGCTAACCACTAGTGGTTAGGAAAATAATAATAATGAGAACTGGGAGAGGGCAATAAAGGCCGGCGCCTGCGTGTAGGAACACGAATAATAGGCCCTCCTTGACATTTCGACTAGGAACGGTGAGCGCGCGCACTCCGAAAGAGGAGAGAGCGACGCTGGCGGGGATAACTAACCGGAAGCCGCCATTGGCCCAAAGGTGATACGCCGACCTTTCCTATCCAGGGATTCGTGCACAAATCCCCAATGGACCTGGACCACAGAAAAGACCAGGTAATTACCACCTTCCGCCACAGGGGCTTAAATCCCTAAGCTTTAGTGACTGCGAATTTGCTTCCAGAGACTTCAAATGACCGCACATTTGGGTCCAGGTAGCTCACACACATTTTGACCCTTCCCTAATTTCACCTTCTTTACGGACCTCAACTTGCATTCCTGACAAATGCGACGGTTTTCGCTTATTATTTTATGATATTTTTCACCCACTATCACAACTCTCCGACCTCATCTTAGGGTGCGATTTTAACACTCGGCACAGAATACCATCTCACCCGACGTAACTTTTTCCTCCCCACAGCTCCACCCCCAGAAATACTGGCAAACTCTCCATGCACTACACTCTGACCATCTCCCAATTCTATTCTCATCCACAGCTCTAAAAAAAAAAAGACAAATTACAAAAGGTCTGTATGGACCGAATTCACAGCCCAAATAAAAAATACACTTCAACTTCACAATCGACCAATTCTCCTCCTCTAGGGCCCTTTCACACTTTACCAACACAGCCCACCGAGCTAGAAAGAAACATATCCAGAGAACATAGGAAATATTTCAACCAAAACTTTACACCAGAAATAAAAAACATCATAAAACAAAGAAACATTAAGACAAAACTGGGCATGTACCGACGAGCAACTCCACCAAATCCATAAACTCAACACACTCATCACTATTAGCACTACACTCGCCATTAAATCCTTTAAACACTTACAAGCCGAAGGCCCACACCACACCTCAAACATCCAGTAAAACACCTCGCGGCCCACAGCTATATTCGGACTCACAAATCTTCAACCACTCCTGGCTGCGTAGCATTATTCCCCACACCTGGAAACATGTATACATCATCCCTATCATCAGACCAAAGAAGCACCAAACAGCCCCACTTCATACAGATACAGCTCACTCATCTCAACCAGCTCAAAAACACTAGAAAAAATTAATCCTTAACAGAATCAAACCAATCACACCTGACACGACTTCAGAGAACATAACTCCACAACTACATTCCTGACCTTGCTAACAAATGGTATCCTGGAAGGATTCAACCGAAACCATCCGTCCCCGCTATGCAGTGATGGCAACAATTGACACAAAGACTTCGCATTACCCCCACCACATCTCCATACAACACAAACGACAAGAAATAGATAGCCGAACACCTCTCAAACAGACATGGCAAAGTACTACAAAACGGCACACAAACCTTCCAGACAACTAAACACATACCTTCGCAAACTCCAAACCTGGCTAACATTAAAAAGAATGTCCACCTTTTCCCCAAAATCAAGTCACCCTCTTCACGCATGAATACTTTAGACATCCCCGTATCACGCGCCAATGCCAATCCCTCCCACTTAACCATAACTCCACCATACTGGACATTACCCTAGGTCCAGGCATGACATTTGCTGCACACACACACACATCACTACTAAAACTAAACACCGCCAGGACACTCACAAAAAAAACACAACAATTTAGGGTAACAGAGAGAAACGCATAACATAACGAGTTTTGCAAAAGTCCGGTTACACTTTTAAAAAAATCTTTCGAGAGGTTTATGTGTGGTAGAAAAAGTCCCGTCAAACAAACTTAAAGTTCTACTTTTTAGTATGTGTCATTAAAACGTCTTTTTCATTGTGTGTAGGTGTGTCGTGGTGGAAGTGAAAAGAATCGAGCTCTCTGCACTCATGCGCGCGGGCCACAAGTCCGATAACGCCAAGCGGCTCAAAATCAGCCGGATAGTGGTCCACAGTCTCGGAGAGGTTCAAGAACGGGAAAGACCTTAAATATCGACCTCGTTTAGGCAGACCACACGTTGTTAATTGTTTGACTGTGAGAAAGGCCTTCGAAGCTCAAAATGACTGCGCTCGCCAAGAATATCTCGGTGGCTAGTGTCCAGGGCGGCAAAAGCTTGAGGCGCGTAGACAACGGGGCGCTGTCGCCGCCTTCCCAACGACTTGAAAAGTGATGCCAATCCTAAGTTTACTAATTTTAACGCCATGCATGTGTAGAGTGGGGTTGAGAAAGAGACCATCCGTTGTGTCTGCAACATCAAGAAGGAGCTGGTGTTCGAAGATCATCCCATGGACACAGTGGCAAGATTCGGGGCAATCTTGAGGCTGCGGTGGAAGCTGAGGCCAACTACTTTGAGTAACCTGTTATCTCCCAACCATAATCTAGTTGATTTTTTTTTAATTAAAATACATCTATTTTTGTCTGATATATTGCATTTTGTTTTTCTTGTATGCAAACCGTCCAATTTAGCCCGAACACCCTATATATTTCGCTATTACAGATTCCATCCTTTTCCCCACCACCGATGACCAACTCACTGGCCGGTAATTAGACATAATCGTTTTAGCCCCGTTCTTAAAGATAGATATCATATTAGCTTTCTTCCACGCCGTTGGTAAAATGCCAGTCTCTAACGATTTTCTAAATAGACATACTAAGACTCACCTAACACATTCTTACATTCCTTCAAAATCCCCAGGAGGAATCTCGTCAGGGCCCGGTGCTTTATTAGATTTAATTCTATTTCTTTTGAGACTATCTCCTTTGTAATTATAATATACTCTAATTTCTCCCCATTGCCCCCTGAAGACCAAGGTCCCCTTCAGGTACAATCAGAATATCCTCGAGTTTAAATACTGAAATAAAATACTTATATACCTAACATCCTAGCATTTGAATCAATATGGAGCGGCACTTAAGAGAGAAGAGGGGGGGGGGGGCATATATGGCAGATAGGAAACGGAAGGGACAGAAAATGGCAAGAAAATACATCAGCTTTGTGTTCAAATATGGCACAACGGGGTAGGGTAAATTTAGTGGCGGTGATGCATTTCGTCACCACATTTGGGGAAAATGATTTACTTAGCACTGCTCTAATCGCGCTTTAGGGCTCAGATCGGATTAGAGAAAGAAAGAACAAGGTGGATGGCAATGGAAACTAATATTCCTTAAAAGGCTGTTTACATTTTAAGGCGCTCGACTGGCGCCAACCAATAAGGGCATGAATGTCGTAAACCAAAATAAAATTAAAATTAGGATAATTAAAAAAACATCAACAAGGAAGATAAAAACAACGATAAGCACGCCCAGGTGTGCCATCAACAATTAAAAGAAAGTATGGAAGAGACCCGGCCACTTCCTACCCTTCCCTCGTGTGTGGAGGGCGGGGGGATACCTAGACCACCTTTCAGCACGCCGTAAAAGACGGTTAAACCTGGATAGCTGCCGAGGTTTTTTTTCTTGCGAGGGCGCAGGGCTGGCATGACTCCCATCCGGCCATGCCAGTAGTGGTTTTGATGGGCACCAACCACCTTGGTTCGTGATAATGCCCATATCCATAAGAGAATCGCGTACCTACCTACTTCTTTTACAAATATTCTATTTTATTATCATTAATTCCTTTCGTTTCCTTCTATTTGCAAACGTTGTCACATTTTTTTTCGTTCGTACCGCGTGCCATGTTGTGTGGTAGGTACGAACTTTACTCGTAGAGTAATACGCCCTCTCGTCAGTATTTAGTCTGTCTAGGATAATTGGATTCATTAACTTTTATCGGCATTTATGTTCATTGCAGGAGTGTTCTCCCTACCTTCATTATTTCGCTACATTAAAAAATCCCTTGTTAGTTGAGATCAAATTTCCGTCTTTTAATTATAAAAAAGATTCATCCATTTTCCCCTGAAATTATCTAAAATCGCCTCTCCCACTGAATAAGTGTTTTAACAATCAAGGTTATTCAGAAGTAAATTAAATCAAATATTATCGCATTAACTCTATGCCTCATTTATTACATCTTATTTCCTAATTTAAGATAAACTTTGGAATGAGCAACATTCACAACCATCTTACACGCAAATCAGAATGTACACGATAATTCCGTAGATTTACATACAAATATCAAAGATTTCTTCTACTCATCATCCACGAGGACATAGTCGTCTATGGCTTATTGGTAAAAGAACCACGATCAACTTTCTCCATTACAGAGGAAACTCATTGCAATGGTTGACTACTTTCGGACTAAAAGGCGTAGGCAACTTGTGTTAAAGTTGACTATTCATTCAAAAAGTTTGAATAACATGACAAAAAGCTTTCCTAATATTCAAGAAGTGACGGGTATTAAGTAAGGTATTAATCCTACAGATATGATTCTAATATCCCTTTTCACCATATTTAATGTCTTGCGCCTTCTAATATTAAATTTGCCTGGATTTAACACCGAGTGCCTTGCATCTATTTTTTTAATCTTTCCAACTTCTTTGAAGAAGTTTTAAATAAATGAACTGCCCTCGTTGTTTTGGTTTATAAAAATAAAATACATTAACTGAGTTAACGAAGCTTTAAAAAATCCTTAAGGAAAACGATTAAAATAGCTTGGTCAACAAGAAAAAGGGTTTTTTCCTGGTTCAAGGGAATTCGCAAACCTCATTTAAAGTGTTATTAAAAAAACTCAAAATAAAACCCGGTAGGGGTGAGATTACAACCCAATTTTGTGTGAATAACACCTAGGCACTCATTTACAAATAAAGAAAAGCCGTTTAGAGCAAAGTTGTCCAACCTTTTTACCCAACGGGCCACAGAGGTACTTATATAAATTTTTAAAAGTTCAAAGATATAAATAATTACAAACAAAATACTGTATATTAACAGTAAAAAAATAAATTAGAGTTATAGAAAATAAATAAAATCAATGTGATTTGGGGGATTGCTTCCTTTTATGATAGATATTCTCAATATCTGGTTTTCTAAGTAAATGAAAATATATCTAAAAAAATACCCCGTAAAAATAAAAATCTGAGTAAGCAGTGGGCCGTAATGCGGCCCGCGGGTTGCACGTCCCTGGTTTAGAGGAATAACAATTTTAGTCACTACGTGTAGTTTTTGTGTACTTTGTTCAAATTTTACATCTATTTCTTTCGGAAATGAGCACGAATAACAAATCCAGACTGCACGCTCTGCCGACACCGAGCAGAGAATTTTCAAATGTT
This sequence comes from Ceratothoa steindachneri, assembly GCA_963969495.1. NCBI lineage: Eukaryota > Metazoa > Arthropoda > Malacostraca > Isopoda > Cymothoidae > Ceratothoa > Ceratothoa steindachneri. The sequence continues at coordinate 131,809,154 of OZ018318.1, read as the reverse complement.
GATAGGATATCTTTGTTTATATTATTTATTATCCAGTCCAATGAGAGATAGCAAGAATAATTTAAAAAACAGGGTTTCGCAAAAGTTATGTTACACTCGGGCTTCTTTTTTTTTAATCTTTCGAGAGGTTTACGTGTGATAGAAAAAGTTCTGTCAAACGAACAAAGTTCTACTTTTCCAGCACGTGTCATTAGGACGTCTTTTACAATCCTTCCTTGATCCAGGAGGATCCCCGACAAGGATAATGAAAATCTACATAAAGGTCAGTATGACAATCGCTGGTCGGCCCGAGGGAAGCAGGAGCCGGTCATCTTTGGGGAGAGGTGCCAGGAAGTATTATGACTCGACACCAAACAGCGTTCAGGTGAAACCTTCGTCGCCCCGGGGCAAAGGGACATGTTCCTTGGAATAGAGAGCGTGTGTTGTGCTGTGAAGACGGGGAAGGAAGGAGAGTAGTGTTATAATTGGCTATGTGTGTGGTGAGAAATGTAAGATCTACCCACCCGAATACAGGGGTGAGCACAGGAAGTCCACCAGTCGGTGCGCTGACGTTTGTGTCCGCTCATGCCGGGATTCAGGATCGAACCCGGTACTGCGACGTTGGGAGACCCACGCCGTATCCACTCGGCTCGCATGAGCTTTAGCGGCTCAACGACAGGTGGATGACCGTGCACAGAGTCGCGGAGAGGCTTAAGAAAGGGGAAAACCTCAAAGTTCGACCTCGTTCATTCAGGTCTCACGTTGTCAACCGTTTGGCTGTAACAAAGGCCTTCCAAAATATTCCGAAGCTCAAAATGACAGCGCTCACGAAGAACATCTCGGTTGTGGTCCGCTAAGTGTCCAAGACCAAGCACCCGGCCTCCGTGATGATGCTAGGTGTGGTGGCTTCGAATGGCGAAAAGATTCCGCCAGTGTGATTCGCGACCGGCTACAGTCTCACCGCGGTCGATTACAGGGATATCTTGGCCACGAAAGTCCTGCCCTGAGTGAGAAAGCTAAGACCGTGCATGAGTGGTTGGGGTTGAACATGAACTTCTGGTCGAAGGACTTTTGGCCGCCGCAGTTCCCAGGGTGCATGTCTAGCTAGGGCAAGGCCTGCAAGGTTCGCCACAGCAACGTCAACGAGTTGAAGTCCTCCGTCAACCGCGTGTGGGAAAACGCGTGGGAGCGCTTCAGGTCTCGCCTGAAGCTCCTGCTCGCCGCCGAGGGTGGCCACATTGATTAATATGTACAATTTATACACATTTATATGTTATAACAATATAAACGTCTCTGCATAAAAACTATAATGTATATATATATATATATATATATATATATATATATATCGATGATGACGGATGCCCTCATATTAAGGGCATCAACCTGCACTAGGTTTAAACAGGTAGGAATATGCGCAGTCTTCGGACCCGTATCTTGACCGAGGGATGAAGGACCCTAGCGGCGGCAGGAAAGGCGCGATAGGACCAGGGTTCATCCTCGGCTGCCTATAGGCACTCCTGATCCTAGTTTGTGTTCGAGGTATCCTTCCTCTAGCCTTTGCCTAAAAAGGCAGAACCCACAAGGCAATGGGGTATGTGTGTATATGTGTATATATATACAGTCGACCCCCCCCATATTCGCGGGGGGATAGGGACCACGAACCCCCGCGAATAGTTGACGCTACCCCCAAAACACCCCCAAACCCCCTTCCCAAACATCGTAATACGCTCTCCATATTAATTAAAGAAGTTATGTTTTGTCATGTTCATGAACACATACAGTACGAAATAAAGTATCAAAACACATTAAATTATTTTATTGTATAATGTTTAGTCACCTGGAGATAGTTTTGTTTTGATTGAAGAATGATGATTGATGACTGATGATTGTAGATGATGTTGCCTGTGCAGTTCAATGATGACGATGACAATGATGATGATATAACTACACAGGGAAGCCGAGGAGATTCTAATTATCCTCAGACTCCTCCTGCTCAGTAAACACCAGAGGAGAAGGAGGAGGAG